>OX411792.1:7954934-8122434 GCA_948252455.1 Acleris cristana | reverse complement strand
ATAGTGTTCCAAACGACTGATCAACTTATCAAAATAGCCGGTTTTCCTTTTGACCATCACTTTATTATATTTTATTATCTTTTCCTTAAACAATCATATGCCAGTCAGTGTGGTAAAAAACAATCGTAAACATATTTTGTGATAATTCCCCAGTTTGAAATAAACTAAAAACGCAAAAGCTTCCCGCCAATCATTCAACTTGTACCTCTTTTTGGCCTTCGTACGCTTTTATGAAAGTGTAACCGAACTTGCCGATCTCGGAAGTCTATTTAAAACGTTCACATTCCCATACCAAAACGCCTTTGCCATGCTTTGAAAACTGCTTGAAAATAAATAAACATCAAGGGACAATCTGATACAAATACAATTCTTATAAAGAAGAAGAAATAACTGCTTAATGTAAATAGAAAGCACCCAACACTCGGAAACAAATACTCGTGCGCTCATTACACACTGGACCACCCGCAGGTCACAACTAAGAAGACCAACCGCGTTGTCAACATAATAGATAACTTCTAAGCTTAGTGTGTACTGACCGTTCTGCCAGGCTGCGGGAACGCCAGATCATGCCTGGGCTTCTTGACGCTCAGGTCGAGCAGGGGCTCGTTCCGCTCCCGGCTGTCCCGGGACTCGATGAGCACGACCACGCCCTCCTTGGGCGCGTCCTGCGCCAGCGGCGTGATGGTGGCGGGCCGCGTGGGCGAGCGCGGCGCGGGCGCGGCGTGCGTGCTGTTCACCACGCTCAGCGTCGCCAGCGACTCGCGCGGCGCCGTCGACGATGTCACCTGTGGGACAGGATAGGAAACGTTCCTTGCGATGTAGAGATTTGTAACAAATGGTTTTCCGAGCAATGTTAATCATTCAAAAACGAAAACTCAGTGTCATTTACTAAATCATATTATTGACTTTATGGTATAGTTGGTTCCAGTTTAAATGACGAAAATGCACTTAAAACCATCCATTACCAAAATCTATTGTTCAATTGTTATCATCAAGTAGGGTTGTAAAACAATTACGAAGGTGTGTCGGTATGTACGGCCAAAGTATACTGTGCACAAACAATCTTGATCATTTTTTATTGCATGTTAGCCATAAGAATAAGCGATATGTATTAGTGTTGTGTTGATTTATTATGTATCAATAATGACAATTCAAAAATTATATTGAATGTTACATAATATAGGAATATTTATTAAGTATATTTCTGCATTACAATATAGACGGCTTAAAAAAAAACTTTTATTTCAATGATCAGGAAGGGTTGAGCTACTCCAAGGCACGTGCCTCACTTCGGTCGTCCCTTTGTTATCTTTTTATTTCATATTTAGCAACAAAAGAAGTTGTAAAATCCCGCGTTAAGTGCATTTTCGTCATTTAAACTGGAACCAACTATAGCTCTTATTCATTTAACCGTAAGAGCTTTCTTACCTTCAGCAATGTAATTACGATTTAGAAAGAAGATGGGCTAAGACAGATTGAAATAGAACCTCTTGTGTGTATCACCAATTCTATGCTAACTTTAACGTCCAGCGACAGACAGTTGAGCACTCCCCTAGTATGCGGCACGCGAGAGAGGAACATGCTAAACTGAGGTGTCAGACACCTACAGCGCTGATTTCAGCCAGAAGTACCGTCGGTGACTCACGTAACGCTGTAAGTTGATAAGTAACCGGCAAATTGTCAATCAAACTTAGTGTCTCAGTTGTATCTGTACCTTGGGCTGAGGCTTGGGCTGCGGCGGCTTGGGCTGGCTGTTGTTGAGGAGGCTGATCTCGATCATGTTGAGCACCATGTCGCGCACCGTGAGCGGAGCCGTGCCCGGCCCGTTGCGCAGCAGCGACGGCGTCGGCGCCGCGGGCGGGACCTGCGCCCAACCGACCAAGTTAACAACGTGTATATTGATGATATACCATCAAGGACTAGTGTGGATAAGCCATAGAGTATTGTTAAGTGACAAAGACCAAGTCACAGGATAAAAATTATGTTCAATGGTTCATTGTCTTTCTGCAACAGGGTTTTATACTGGCTCAACAAATTTCCTAACCGAAATATGTCTACTCATTCTTTGGAGATTCGAAGCCAAAGCATTGTAAATGATGGGCAGTACTAATAAAATTGTACACTGACAAAACAACCATAAACGAACACCCACCTTAGCGCTAGGCGCTTCGTTCTCCTCGTCGGCAGTCTCCGTCGCCGAGGAGTCGTACTCGTCCCGCCGCTGGTGCCGCGGGGGCGCCGGCTCGGGCGGGGGCGGCGGCCTGGGGCTCTCCGCGCTCGCCGTATCCGTGTCCCCAGAACTGAGTATACTGTCGTCGCTATCACTTCCTTTAGGCGGCGGTCTCTCCGCTACCAAAGCGTCGAGCTGCAGTTTTTTTCTGTAGGTGAAGTAGAAGGCTTTGCAGCTGGCGGGTGTTTTGCCGCTGCCGGCGGCCATCTTGTCCCAGGCGGTGCCGTGGTCGCGTAGCAGCGTGCGGAAACGAGAGGCTTCTTCCTCCGTCGGGTCCGGCGTGGGGCCCGGCTCGCCGACGGTCTCCAGCCACCGCGTTATCCTCTTGAAGCAGCCGAGACAACACTTGCTGAGGTCGCTTGGTATGTCTGCCGGTGGATAACAAATAAAGGTTAGTTATGATTAGTTTAATAATATACCTATCTTTCATTTATTAATCAGAGATCCTAGACAAGATGCTTAAAGCTAACGTAAACGATTTTCGAAAACTGTGAAAGTGTATGGAATTTACATAAGCGCTTGACACGTGCATCCGGCAGCGTACGTCTATCCTTTACATTTTCGATAACTATAACGAACGCGCCACGCATCTTGTCTAGGGCCACAGGTATGGATTTATTTACGTCACAAGGACGTCAAGGATTGCTCTATGAACCAGAAATCAGAACGGATATCCTAAGTAGTTATGTACAAAAAAGTTTCATGCTGAATTATTAATGTTAATTTTCTTTGTGCTTTCCTCACTTTACTTTTATAATGTTACATCCTTAAACTTGTAGAGCCTAACTTCACAGTACTTACGGAACTCGTCCATGAGTGGTTTCTTCATCTCGAGGGAGAGGTCGTGCCACTTGGGCGGTAGATGCCGGAGCCGTTTCGCGCGCACCTTGGGCCCGGGGCACGCGGGGACGGGGCACCACGTATACCTGCGGAAATATGGACATTCGATGACCTCTAGGAAGTAACCAATATGCCGCAATCGCGTGTTTATGTCAGCAAAGACATCATACGAATAACTGAAGGTGCCGACAGACAGTAAGTACCTGAGGTGCATGTTCTTATCGTGACGCGAAATTTCGCATATAGTTAATGTAGGGAAAGAGAGCAAGATCACATAATAGAGCAGCGTGATTGAGCCCGCAATCATGATTCAACTCATAAATTGACAAACTAATAGTACCCGCTTCATTACTTGCGTGTGATTCCTCTATTTCACGCCAATATTGCAAAAGCAAAACTTTAAAAAACAGTGTTCAACGCTTTATCTATTTCTCTCGATCTATTCACAAACGAAGACCGATATGAGGCATGCTAATTTCAAAGATCACCTTTAGCGGCAGTATTTATTAACCGTCCAAAATTGCCTAATTCCAGTAGGTAAGGGGATGAAGCTATAAGAGTCATAATTCTCTGTCCCATGCATTACCTGGAACCTATCAGGTAATGGCAGTTTAAAATAAGGTTTCTGAAAAAAGTACTAACCGTGACGTAACGCAGCGTGTGTGGCATGCGTCGCAGACGCGGCTGCCGGCGGCGTCCTCCCGTAGGCCGTAGTGCAGCGCGCGCGAGCGGGATACGGCGCGCGCGGCGCCCGGCCCGCCGCACACGGCGCACAGCGCGGGCGCCGGCGCTGGCGTCGGCGTCAACGCGGGCGCAGGCGTCGATGGCGCACTCACGCGTTCTATTACTGTTGGAGACAAATTATACGGGTCACATATAATTAGGGACAAAAGAACCGGAGTAAACTGAATGAGAAGACTAGGGTAAAACGAGAATGTTAGCAGCGCAACAGTGGCCGCTATAGCAAAACTTTGGAAAGGTCTAGGGCGTCTTTCGACTGATGTGATTATGCTAAAGTTACAAATTGAATAAGGTGGAATCAGAAATTCCTCAAATAAGACCCGACTACAAAAACTCTTACTCAATCTTCACCACTTCACCACATATTTGATATAAATACAGGACAGCCTCAACAGTAATATCTGACAGTAAAATAAAAACAACAACATGAAAACCTGCACCCGAAGCCTAGTAGATCCACAGCGAAAACTTACAGCCGGGCATTATCCGGTGCAAGCCGGTTAATCCGTAAATCAGAGTCGGACAGACAGCGCATACAATATTCAGCCCCACGTTGGGCGCCAATTTGCAAGGCAAAGCGGATTACCGGCTTAGCGCGGCTCATTATTTATAACGATTATCGACAGCATCATTAATGAGAAAAACTGTTGTTTAAATTAGTTCTTTTGTTGAAATCGGATTAAAACGGGATGAGCCGGCTGAAAATATGTTTCAGTTAAATATTGTTTTTGCTGACCGCATCGTTAACAAAATATTAAAGTAGCATAAATAAAGCTGTAAACACCCAGTGCGCAAATAAAACTACTATAATTAATCGGATATTTTATTTCTAACCAAACTAATAAAGTAACTTATTATTTTAAATATATTAACGTTCGAACGAAATCAATTCGCATCACAATTAACTAAAATTATTCAAATTATTCAATATAGAGCGGGGAAGTGAAGTCTGAAAATTTATTCAAATTATTCAAGGTAGAACGTGGAAATGAAATCTTAAACTCAGTAATATCTAGCCGTAAACTTCAATAAACACTGTAATTGGCGCACCCACTCGGAACCGAGAAGCGCGTAAAACAAACCGAAGTTTAGCGTTCATTATTAACCGTAGCGGGATTGTGCAAGCCAATAATTAACTTGAGGCCGACATTGCACTTCATTATGCAGTTTTAGATTGTGTGTTTTGGGTGTGTTAAAGCAGATTTATCCGTGTCAGCTGCAGGGCTGGGTAACCGCAGTTCACACGGCGTCGCACGTATTATTATTACGTTAGAACACAGATAAAATGTTTTAGACAACTCTGCTGACTTAAAGAGAATTATTAGAAGTAAGTGACTTCTGGTAACAGTTACTACAAATTTAACCTACACACAAAAGTTAATTTGTTAGTTTAGTTTTGTTTGTGTCGGCTTTTTTACTCTTTTGGACGCTGTATGAGATTCGAAAGTCTACATACACTTGCCAATTACATCTAAAAATTACAAATAAAAAGTTACTGTCAATCTTGACGGAACCCGTGGTGCGGATGTATCCGCCAATTATCTTAAAGAGTTTAACAACTATCTCAACCCCTGCTGAAGTACAGTAAAGGGAAGTGGCATAACAATTACAGTCCATGACTGTACTACAATGTTTGCATTTAAGTAGCGATGCAAAGCGACATGAATTAAACTCCTGTAGAAGGGCAAAGTGTATTTACAAATGTTGTCCTTAATGTGTTAACCGACTCCCGGATGATCCGGCAAAACGCCTCAATTAGCAAGTCCGCTTGATCTCCGGCGGGTACATATCGTCTAATTGCCTCGTGCAAACCGACAGACTCTGATATTGCTCTATTGATTTTAGTTTCTTGACGCTTAAGCAGGATTAGGAATGAGGCATTTTGTGTTATCTTTACCGGTTGTTGACAAAATATAGTAGATTTCAATCCCCGTATATTCAAAATGTAAGATCGCATTTTTCGAACGTGTTCTTAGTATTATCAATATATCTATAAACGTTTAAGGTTGTGAATGTTTCAAGATGAAATATTTTTTTAGGAGATCTCATTGGGACGAGATGTTTAATGAAAGATACAAAATCAACAAGTAGTCGTCTCGTCGGTTCGAACCTGTACAAACCCAGTTCAAAAGAAATAATGGTTTGAATCCCTTTATTAATCAAACTTTACGCTGATGTGCAACTTGTTGTAAACTTTATGATCTCAGCCACGACACAAGGCCTCATTGCAATTCATGTAGCCCCTAGTCTCCAACCACATCCCATTAGACGGTGTCTATCAAGAGCCCGCCAGAGACCTTCAAAGCCACAAAACCGCATGACAAAATTATCCAAACATGTGTTCTATTTCTTCGACAATCGTATATTTGCCGAGCGGAATTGGCTTGCTGCTCCACACCAGGGAGGAACGTGTCGCCCGAGCCCGGCGGAGCGTGCGGTTTTAACGAGCTGCTCGCAAACAGAGAGACATCTTGCGGATTAAACGTTTGCCGAGAACTGTGTACATAGTCGGTTTAATTTCATAATTATAGCCGCTTGCTACATATTAATAAGTTAGGTTATTTCGCTTAAAGGATTATCGATATCGGAGTGACCATTGTGCGGGAAGTACAAGTCATTTGTATATATTGCACAGAACCAACATCATTATTATACTTATTTTCGGATACCCTGATGTCTGACGCCATCAAATATAAATAAATGTAAAGTTCGGTGCGTAACTGAACCAATGTAAAAAAGAGAAGTCTCTTGCTTTGCAAGCTTTTTGTCTACTTTCATTGGTAATGTTTTGCACCTGAGTGTAAGTATAAATTTGCTGAATTTCAGCATTAGGCTGACTTTACTAACCATTCATCAGTAAAAATAAATCACTACGTAATTTTTTGTTAATCAAAAAAATTGTCATACTGTTAATACAAAATATCATAAGTAATTTAATATCGCTAGTACGGCGAACAACTTCAATTACTCTTAAACCGCTGGACAAAGCGGCTAATTGTCCAAATGGACCGACTGATTTGCAATTCCGTGTACGGCGAGGGATCAACGTCACGTGGATTATACCGGATCAAGAATCGCCGCTTTTTCTACTCTTTCAAACGGAATAGGCCGTGTGGAGATCATAATTTGGGATTTTGGAAGTGTTGCCAGTATGACTGTAAGATAAAGTTTGAAAAAAACTACCTTACTTAGTGATGTCTATAATTTCAACCAACGCGAGGTTACACCAGGTTTACGAGATACCAATTTCATCGAACAAACTAATATTTATTTACTGGGAAATAGTTTTAATTTACCGAAACAAAATAATAAATGAAATATGCCTAGTTCCACAATCCAATATATTGATAAAACAAGCCGCCCACAGGGGACAATCAGGCAAATAAAAGTTTATTGTTGTCTATATCTCGATTAAAACGCGGGACGAATACTTGTACGCTCTCGGTTCCCAGGGGACTGGTATGCAGAAGGGGACCACGGCGTCGTTCAGTGAGAAATATTTATTTCACGTGCCCCTGATTTTAAGTACCTATTTCAAATAAATCTACCTAGTAAGGTTCAGTACCGTGAGTTTGGACTAATAAAACTCATTTATAGGTAATCGCAAACTACCAAATTTCCGAGTATCCTTTGTGCCGTTTATGCTTAATTGAGTCAGAAACATGCAAACTTCAGTACAAAACTTTCGCATTTACAACATTATGACAATTTACTAAAACTTAAACCTGATCTACGAATTTATGGAAAATTCGCATTTAGGAAACTTTACGAATTATTAACGAATGGAGGCCGAATAACGTGATTTTAATGTTATACGAAACAATTACAGTAAAGTTGTCATGTTCAGTAGTTCATGTCAGTAGATGTCACAATATTCACAGATTTTCGTAAGAATTTCACAATTTTTAACATGACACTGACATGAACAAATTTTGTGAAATCCTTGGTTGACTATTGTTTAACTTTGTCCATTTTGGAACAGCACCCGCGCTCCCTTGGGGCGGTATTCCGCTTTTTTACGAATTTGTTAAACGTCCTACGCAAAGAATCGCGACACCGACTGAATATTTAAAATCTTGAGGCTTTTATGAAATGACAAGGTATTTTTTACATTTTGATCTGCTCGTAAGATTTTTTGTTTATGAAACCATATTTTACTAGTGCCATTTATAAGTTATACGTTTTTTAAATTTATAGCTGGAAATTAAAATACGTAGAAAAATAACTTTTTATTTCGGAAATTTAAAAAGTTACCAAGGAAAAAAACTATAAACGGGCATAGTCGCGGAAAAACTATATTCCTAACCTAACTCATATTTTAAAGAGAAAGTGCGAAATTTGTCTGTTTGTGTGAAAGGTACTCTCCGGAACCACAGCCCATATTTTAAAAAAACATTAATTTTAAATAGACTTATGTTTATCGGATCACCAGATATAGTAAAATATAAAGCCAAAAAACAACACTTACTTACTGCCGAAAATAGTAAATGATCACCAAAAACGAACCTAATTTGGTGATCGTTTACTAATTTTGGTGCTTATTATATTTGTTGCCTTAAATATACATTATTCCGGATTTATTCTAGATGGACATACACAGGTTGTATATTGTCAACCCGGGAGAAGACTGAACGGGCCGCTAATGTTTTATAAAGGCAGAAATGAATGCGGTTTTTTCTTATCTTCCATAGTTAAACCGAAGTAACCACGCCGGACGACTCCAAGTGTAACGAGCGCGGCGCCCAGGGGACGCTCTAAGTGAATTAAGTGTTTGTCGAGTCTTCACTTATTTGTCTTTTGTCGGAATACATCAACTTTGAATTTAAAAAAATGTAAAGCTGTTGTGAGATAATTTATCTCGTTTTTTTCGACAAAGCACTAAAAACTAGCATATTATTACGATTTACAAAACCAACAACTAAAATCTTATTGTTTTTGGACGCTGTATAAGTAATCAGTAATTTATTTCAATATCGTAATGTTACAAAAGTCTTCGTTAGTAAATGGCTGGTAGAGAATAGAAAGTGGTAATAGGTTGTTTGCGTTATTAAATATTACGTTATTCTTTATATTAAATAATATAACGAATATACCGCCTATATACCGTGATATGTATCATCTCGTGCATTGGTTCAAATTCAGATCTACGTTATACTTTGACGATGGAATAATTTGTCCAAATCATCAGTTGTTCATTAAATATGAAATGGTGAATGATGATGAATACCCTTTAGCTGGCTAAAATCGTTTTCTTTAGAACTTCCCCTTATTTCCGTTATATTACATACGCATTACATTAAATCAACTATTAAAAGTACCTATATAGCGACCGAATATTAATTCCATGTAACCAATTAAGACATCGGGAATGAAGCACAGTAACCGGGTATAAAAAGCGATGGTTACTGGCGGCGGGCGCAGTCCGCTGGCGGCTGCTCCAGCGGCATGTTGTCCCTGTACCGCGCCTGGCTCGGGCCGAGTCCCTGCGTGGCGCGGCCGGCGCCGCCCCCCGGCGCGCACCGGCCGGTGCCGCGCCGCGCGCGCGCGCCCTCCCCCGCGCCGCCGCCAGCCTCGCCGTCCTCCACCACCTCCAGCGAGCTCGACGTCGAACGCATCGAGCCCCAAGAAAGCGAAACCAAACAACAATCGAACACCGTTCTCGACATCGCCTCCTGCGACGGCCCGGTCCGCTTCAGCAGAGTCCTCAACACCGCCTGGAGGGAGTCGTCCCCGGATCGCAACTGGCCGTGCCGCCACAGAAAAACCAGAACGACCATACAGTATTACCCGTGCAAGACTTGCGGGTCCAAGTTCCCGTCGTACTACTTCGTCCATAAGCACAGGAAGAGTTGCCACGCGGAGGAAGTGGGCGCCGTGAACTTGCCCAGCGAGCCGGAACCTTCCACTTCTTCGGTAGTTAATTAATAAATTTAAATCAAGAATGTGTTATCTCAAGATTAAACATCTAACGCTTGAATAAGATCAGGATATGCTACACCGTTCTGATTCTACGCTGGAATAAAGGGGTCATACGATGAAAATTAAACATTTCGAAGCAAATTTCTTTTGTAACGAGAATACAAATGACAGTGCCAAATTTTGCATTAGTGAAAAGACAAAATATTTTACGTGTCAAAAAAAAAACGAGAAAATGTCGTATGTATGACCAGTATGACCCCCACTATTCGCAGAAGAATTAATAAAGTATTGTGTTCCTTTTCTTAATTTTCGAGTTGTAGTGTAATTCTCAAAGAAGTAATAATTGGAGACATATCAGTATTCGCGAGTGATGTTCGAGCTTATTTTACGGACAGTAGGTTAGATTATTTTATTGTGACTGTTAAATATATGTTTAAATGTATAAAAAGTTGTTTCTTTTACTAGTCCCCCTAGACTATATTTCGCTCGACTTTTAAAAGGCGTGAGTATACTTGAGTAGCTTAACTTCAAACTCGGATAAGTCCATGCAAAAGGACAATGGAATTTGCGTGTTTTTTCAAAAATATTAAGTTTTAAATTCGTATACGAAATTTCAAGGACATATCCGAGTTTGAAGTTAAGCGACTCACTTATAAAAAAAATATTTACAAGTCTATTGACTAATAATAACAACTATAATAAATTACATTCCTCTGATTGTTAATCTAGTGATTTGGGTTAATATTATTAAAAAATAGTTTGACGACCGATTGAGAAACGCGGCCTACCCATTGTCTTGTCTCTATAACATTAGAAAAATCCGTCAGTTCCAAGTTTATTAGGTCAAGGATTTCAGACACAAAAACAACGTGTCAAATTCTTATTCCGTTATACCTATTTAAGAGTGCAAAAAAGCATCAGACCGACCAAAACCGGGCAAGAGTGTAGGGTTCCGACGCCGTTACTACAAAACACAAAAAACTATCAAGTACAAACGAATTTTCTATTGAATTTATTTGGGGCTGCTTTAGATGGTTTTTAGTAAGTATAAATAAGTACTTTAGTCGTACGTTTAGCCACTCGTTGACCACGCGAGGTTCACTGGTGACAACGCGGTGTCAACCCGAGGACCACCTGTCGGCAACGATTGGACGCCGAGCGACGAGGCGGTGCGGGTCTGGTGCCGAGTGGCTCTAATGAGCTGTGAGCTTTATTCTACGTAGTCGTGATAATTTTCCTTTTAAATTCGTTATTATGTGCTCTCATTGAAGATATTTTTCTGACTCAACTCTAGCGAAAATTTCATTTTTCGAGTTCAATACTAACGCAACGGTCACCCAAATCTAAGAATTTATTAACACATCTAATTAATGTTTTTTTAAGAGCTATCCAATGATACCTCGCTCGATGTTATAATGTAAAAACAAAATACGTTTGGTTTAACAATATGTACGGGAGGTACCTAAAAACAATTTTTTGTTAAAGATTTGATTTCACAACTTTGTGGACGTAATTTATATGTTTAACCATGCCAAATTACAGCTTTGTAGTACCAAGAGTCTCTGAGATAACTCGCGGACAGACGAACATGGCGAAACTATACGGGTTCCTTGTTGACTAAAGGACAATCAAATTAGTCCTAACAACATTAGTTTATAACTATTTATAAGAGATTGTAAATTTAAAAAACCGAACAACAAATTATGGGCGTATTTGCTTTTGTGTAATTAAACTCGGTAACCAGATTAATTAATATATTCCTGTGCAAACTAATTAATAAGCTCCGGAGAGATGAAATATTGACGATGGTAAAATCAAAGTATTAGTTTCCTTTGCTTTACGATCTAGTTAGTTTAATTAAGTTGGAAGTTAGCAAAATTTTAGCAATAAGATGAAGTACTAAGTGTAATTAATAAATATCTTGATGGCTTTCTCGATAGTTATAGAAACTATGCGAAGGAGGCAACTTAATTTGACATTTGGGTAAGGCCGCGGAGCGTTCGAGCCGCTCCGCTTTTGTGTGCCTGTAATTAACATAACAATATATATAGAAATTTGTAGAAAATCTATTTGTAGTGTCATGTTCTAAAAAAAAACTGGCGAGCCAAAAAAGAAAGTATGCTGATATAGCCGATTTGCTACTTCTTGCGAGCACACAACATCTTCAAATACAATTTAAAAAATAATAACTTTCAAATGTAATTTTCAATATCCAGCTAACAAAAGCAAGGACTTAAGTGTTTGGCCCTTCAGGCGACAACCCAAAAAAAATATTGTAAGATACCACTGAAAAACTTCTGAAATAAAACATGAAATTAAGGAGTTTTCGTGACAAGGACATAAGGGAGAATTACAAAAAATCTGATGATAATGCTCAATATGGGTTGGTTTTCCTACATGAAATAAATAAATAAATAAATAAATATGTCCGCGGGTTGACGTCGATTTATGGGAAAAATTATCAGGGTTAAAAAATATCCTAAAATTATTTTGGTATCATAAATAATAAACGTTTTTTCTGTGGATATTTTTGATGTATGTAATTAATTAATTTTGTTTAACTTACAAACTCATTAATGGTAGAACCTGAAATCATGTCACTAAAGTAGTGAGACTCGGACTCTCGCGATCGGTTTTTTATTCCAACAGTAAAAATAAGAATAAGAAAAATAAATGCAGAGCATTAATGTTAGTGCTTGTAGTGGTATTTTTAATAAGGTCGCAAGTTTTAACTCGTGGTTAACGGTGTTGATCACACATATGTAAACTGGCTATTCTTAAACAGTAATGTTATATTTCATGTAGTGATTGTTTGTTAACCCAAATAAATTAAAAAAAAAAAAAAAAAAAAAGTTTTGACAACGAACCATCTCAGCAAAAGCGGTAGGTACCTCATGCTGTCATTTGCCTACGAGGGCGCGGCGAAATTATTATATTGAAAACTGATTTGTTTCAGATAATAATACGACTGAACATTCCCTTGCTCGCGTCGCGTTACATAGGCTGGAGAAAAGGCGTAAATAATAAAACCAAACAAAACGCGACATACTTAAAATTCATCTAGTTGAGACTATGACGTAAGACTTACTAAACCCATATTCCTAAATAAAGGACGTCATCTGAAAGTTTACATCAAAAATAAATGACATATTATGCTGTGAATAAACACTGACCTGTCTCCGGAGTCGGTGGAGGCTGCGGCGGCGTCGGCGTGAGCGGTTGCGCCGGCTGCGGCGTCGGCGGCGCGCTGCTCACCGTCACCGTGACCGTGGGCGTCGGCGTCGGCGTCGAGGCTGGGGGCGGCGGCGGCGAGCTCGGCGCGCTCGGCGCTGACGCCGGCGCCGGCGCGGGCGACGGGACTGGCGACGCTGATACCGTCGCCGACGTCGTCGTTGGTGTAGGAGGTGATGATGATATCTGTTCAAAAGGTACTAGATAAAATGTTGCTCAAGGAGTATTGTTATTGATATCGTTCTTTAAATTTAAAGGGATCGGTACCCAAACGGCAACATTACTCTTGCCTCAGTTGAAGCTTGAGACTCTTTAATTACCTATATTGTTGTGTCGTGACGTGAGTAAAAATTTTTGAGTAAAGGTTAAAATGGATGAATGCCTCGTAGGACAAAAATAAACGATCAATGAATTTTCTCTGCTATTTTGTTAGTGATGAACTGATGACCATGACTAAATTATTTTTAAGTAAGTAGTCTTTCTTTACTCATTATTTTATTTGACGAAATTATTATTAACACAAAAACATGAATTCTAATTGAGTAAAGCAAGTCAATTATGAAAAATCATTAGGTGGTTACATAGTTTCAAGAATGTATGAGCATCTTACAGGTAGGGTTTGGTCGAGTTGCTGCTCGTCGGGCGGCGAGAGCGGCGCGGGGCTGCCGCCGGGCCCGACGCTGGGCGTCGCGCTCGCGGGCGCGGGCGGCGCGGACGACCCCGGTGGCGGCGACGGCGGCAGCGGCGGCGTCCGCGTCAGCTCCGAGCTGGGGGGAATAGGAGGGGTTAGAGAAATATATACATTACACACGCTCGGTGCATACTCGCACACTGAATTTCTGTGGTTCTATTCTACTTGATAAAACCACATTACAAGAGCATAAACCCGTAAATTATGCTGTTCCTGGTTCACATTGTGAAGTAAAGGATTCTGTTTTCAATGGCAAGTATTCTTATTTTTATTCAATCTTACCAATTAGTTACACATTAAAACCACTTATTAATCAATCCGCTCTGCTACAGACAAAGCCACAATAAAGCTACTAGTCTGACAAAGGTTAAAACGCCCCTAAATGAATGATTAACCGTGGGGAGGCGCGGGTGGATGGGCAAACTCGCGCATTGTAAACATAATTAGCACAATCCGGCACTCTTTTAATTACCCCTTTGCCCCCGCACTCCCCGCGCTCCCGAGTGGGGAGTTTGAGTTAGCTCAATCTGAGTTTGGGTGAAGTCGATCAGTTGATGAGTTAGACAGTTTACACATATTTGACCTTAAAAGTTATCTTAGCCTAGAACTATTTAAATCGATCCAATTAAAAGTAATAAGTTACTAGATTTAATTAAAATAAGTACCTACTTAAAATTAAATTAATTAAGCGATTCGTTAGAATCTGAAAATAGTAAAAGAACTGATTGATTGAAGGTATATTTATGAGAGACTTTTATATACCTTCCATTTTATCTTTAATCGGCTAGGACTCAAAAGTATATGCAGTGTCTCTATAAAATTTGTTCAAGAAAACGTATTTTACACACACAAAATAAAAATAAAACGCATTGTATTAAAATAAATATAAAATGTCATTAAATTGGAAAACAAAGAAAACAGTGCCCAATATAATTGACACCGTCAAAACGAATAAACCGACAATAATTTGGCAATAAAATGTCAACCCTCAGTATCCATCGATGCGCGAGTCCAATTGTCAAGTATACACCATACACGTAAACCACCGTTGAACCACAACAACAAAAAGATATCGACACGCCAATCGACACTTCGCAAACCGGCGGTATTTGAACACCATTAAAACCTGCCCAATTAGCAGGCCGTCATTACCGCGCCGCAAACACGGGCCAATCAAATTAATCCTGCTCCCTACGGACCTGATTTTTAGGGTTACGTTGGCACATGAGCTTTGTTATTTTGAGAAAGGGCGCGAGCTTCTGTTATGTGTGATATTCGTTAGAAAACATTAATATTATCATTCGGAATTTTTAAACTGAACCAAAATCAATGGCAGTTAAAATTTGGCTCAGTCGCCTTAAATTAATCATTTTAATTTTTGACATCGTTCTCAGCAAAACGCCAATAAATTTAACAGCCTACCTGAATTTACTACACACGATATGTTTGCGTTTATCTACATACATCAATCATGTCCAATTTTTGACATTTTAAGTGTATATATTATTATGGAATGTAATGTAAAACTGAAACTAAAAAAGAGTATATTAAAACTAAAATAAATAGTTTTTATTTCCTTTGAGAATTATGTATTCAATGCTTACGTAGCTTTTTACGAATTTATTTTCATACATGTTTTTTCTATTTCCAGAGCGATTCCTAACTTAAATAAAAATCCACAAGCCGATACTAGCATCCGCGCTAAAATCACAGCGAAGCCTTCGACGGCAAAAATACAAGCAAACAAAAATCGCAGCAGTCAATCCAACTTCGAATCGCTATAAAAATAACTCCGTATGTCTGTTTGTCCGTGCCGATTGATTTAATTAATGCAATTAGAAAGATTGGAGCGGTGTTTGCGTAAAAATCTAAACAAGTGGGGCGGGAGCGGGTGCGGGGCTGGGTTTGTTTGTTGTGTTGTGTTGGGCGGCTGTCACGCGAAAAGTGCTTCGAATGTAGCGAAGAAAGTTCCGTTTTAAGAAGTGCTAATTGGGTAATCGACTGACAACTGAAATATCTATTTTTTGAGTGTTTAAACTTGAGTTAGTATAACATTGAAAGGCAAGATGTTGCGTTTAGAATCTATTAAATTCCCTACTGTACTCTTTACAGTTTTTGGTGTTGTTGCAAAATGTAATGTCAATTTACGAGAATATTATTTCATGAGTGTGGAACATGTTTACTTAACTTTAGTCATCTCATCACCACTGGACAGATGCTTTTAGAACGATGCCTTTAATAGAAAAACTCAGCTTTAAGGTTTCATCCGTGACAAATATATAACTAGATGTTCTTTCTGCATAACTTACAACAAAAGATTTTAAATGAATGAATTCAATGAACTGAGCTCCGTTAATATTCAAACAATTCGATAAAAACCCCGACCGCAGCCAAGAGAAACTTGAGCGAAAACTCTATTCTATTCATAAAGAAACGAATAAGAATATGAATTTAAACGATTAATATTCGAGATGAAAAATGTAGTTATACCAACGAAGCTCATAACACTGAGTGGCGGGCAAATATGAATGGTGTTTGCTCGGGAGCGTTACTTTCGGCTAGTTACGGGATTGGTTTACGAGTTGTTGAATAAAGATTGGCCACTTATACGGGAATCGAATTTGGATTTAGTCATTAACAATTTAACACTAACGTGTGAAGATAACACGAAATGCTTTAAAGAAAAGTGTTTTCGAGGTAGGTAAGTGTTATTGTAAAAGTTCAAAATTATATTTAGATTTTTGTTGCAAAAACATGCATCAAATATTAACTCATCTAGATTTGGATCTGGAAACATCATTTATCTCGAAGAAATGGTAAAATGGAGATGTTTGCACGAGTTGGACGCACTTCTCAGCAACTAGCCGGACGAGGCATCAAATAGGGCTTCCACATAGGACAGCCATATAAACGGTAGATAAAGAGAAAATTAATTTCTTTTCGTAGACAAATCCCACAACCGACATTTTTCTCATTTCATAAAATATCTAAATGATGACTTCCCTCCATTACCCTGAACATCAAGAATATGTTTACGTCTTCAATCAAATAAGGCCCCGTGAGCAAATAATCACTCGAGTATCTGTCAATACGATACCTTTGAGGAGATCGATTAGCCTTCCGAGACAGTTTAATTAGGCATTATTTTTGTGCAAAATGTCATGTTGAAACCAAGTAAATGCCAGGCGTATACATATATTCGTCGTTGTAACTGTCGTTGGAACTCGACAAACTTTTAAAACTTCATAATATGGATTAAAAAACTAGATTTCAACCGGCATCTTTAACATATCCGAACCGCGAATCAATTAAGCAGGTTTTTTTATAGCTGACAGGAAGCGGTCAACACCAGAGGTAAGTTCCTGTTATTCAGAGAATATTCTCTTAAAGCCATTATTAATAAAGACCGTGTTATTAAAAAAACTGGATCTCGCTGGATCACTTAAGTCATTGGGTAAGCTACACTATACCATATCTCCATAAAAATCAGATTCGAAATATTATTAGCAATAGGAATAGGTACCAGAATTTGAATGTCAAGTTTTGGGAATCCAGTGTAATTAAAATCGGGTACAGTCTGTTTAATCAAGGATGATGCCTGTGACAGCTCATATAAACACGTAATAGGTACACATATTTCTTTAAGTTTACATAAATATGTACTACATTAGTACAAACCTAGCGACGCCGTTCAATAATTTATATAATAAATCGCCCATTTTTAAATACCTCGCTTGTGTGTATAGGAAGTGATTGAAATTACGAAATACGGTTGTCACGGGGATCAACCTAGATTAAACAGAATACAGATATATTAAATGTCTGATATAATGAGAAAAAACGGTTCACATCTATGTAAACGCAAGGTTAAAGTGATTCACCTATACCACGACTATGACAACTACGAGTATCTCGATATCATAGCTTCTAACGTTACTTATCATCCACTTGAGCCATTACCCAAGAGCAAACAGGGTTAGAGGGGGACAAAAAACCGCCCCGTCTCGTGAATAATTCATACCGCGCTGTTGACTTGTCGTAATTAAAAAGCTCTGGATTCATGATATTGTGGCTTTATTAGTTGTTTTAATGTATTTGTGGTCGGGATTGGATGGCTTTTTATATTGGATTGAGCGAATTGTTTCGGTATATTTTATTGTTTCAAAGTACACAGAATACTAGCAACGTGAGTTAATTTTTGCTTTAATATATTAAAAAGCCTGTACAATTCATCTACCAATGGCCGTATCGTAACCAATTAACTAATTACAGAATTCTCTCTCTAATAAATATAATTATAATAAACTTTTCAATAGCCATATAGTGGGCACCAGCCCCATATCTAAGGTATCATTAAATGCATTATTTTCAAAAGCGTTAAATCCGACACGATAAAAATCGCTGAACAATTTGACTATACTTAACAAAATCTAATTCTAATCATAAGCTATCATCATCCTAACGACATCTGTGGATTCAACTGGTATCAAATAACGCCACCTGTCGGAAACCGTGCCAAATACTAATCATACTTTACATTAATATTTTGTCCGCAACCTAGCCAAGAGGGGAATGTCGGAAGAGGGAAAGTATGTACTCGGGAAGGTACGACGCCATCTAGTTGCGAGCTTAGGCAAAGTTTTGCGCTAATAAAATGGCTAGAGACGTTAGTACAAATTATTTAGTGTAGATGGCAGTAAAATTCTGAAAGAGAGAAAAAATTAGAAGTCGGGAGTCGAAACACTGCTCGCTGACTTTAAAATAAAGCATTCCATAGATGTCGTTATTCGCGTCTGTTCGCGATCGTTTTTAATAACGCACAATATCTCTCAATGAGTTTTTATTTCACGGCACGGCACCCTATGAAGAACTATAGGGCGTTTTCCGCTGACCATAGCGGAGCCATACCATACATTTTTGTTTCCCGGGCTTTTGGGCCCATGTCGTCGCCGTGTAATGTAAAAACGCGCAACAAAGTTGCGAATATATAAATGCTGTAATGATATGACACCACGATCCACAATCCCGATCCCGCCTACTCATTCCAGTTTTTTACTTCCTATTGCTATTCTATTGTTCCAATATTCAAGCTGCGAATAGATAAGCTTACTTCAGGGTAAGAAAGAGGTTAATGTCAAATTAGAAACCAAAATAACCAAATTTATCCGTGGTTTGAATATTAATTACTAGCATTAAACAATAGCAGTATGTTTGTATTGAGTATTGAGTTTTCGAGAGGGCATTGAACCTATTTTAATTTTGAAGTGTTCGTTGTTAGTTGCGGTAGTGCGCAGTTTCTTCGAATGAACTGATCATCTAGAAATAGGTTGCTCAAGACGTAGGCAATTATTCAATAGAAAACAGACGTTGGTGAGGACGTGGCATCTAGGTGTTAAAGGGCCCATTCACTTTGCCGTTCACCGAAGTATTAACCAGCCTGCTACATTGCAGAACATTGTCGCATACAAGTGAAGTTCGTGCGACCGTTTAGTGTTGACTAGAGTTAAGGTACGTACAGGCCAGGTTGGTGCGGCGTGGAGGGCGCAGCGGGCGGCAGAGGCAGCCCCGCGGCGTCCGTGCCGACCATCGGGTCCTCCAGCCCCGGGTCCTTGTCCGACACGCGCGCCGTCGTGCCTGCAAACAACAATTACATTAGGGAAAACAATTTCTGAAACAAATAATTGTGTCAGACAGAAGCAGTCAGCCATCATTCACATCCCATATTGTTCATCACAATATTCAATATTATAAAATTGATGAAATATTTAAATATATCTGCTATATTTCCGGAAAGAATTTGGGTGTCTTCAAATCAAGAGTGAATAGGCTTCTACTGAACCAGCAAGCTCCACCCTAGAGTTCATCATCATTTATCATCAGGTGAGATGGAGGTCAGTCGCTGGTCAGTCCAGACAAAATAAAACACTTAAAAACTTTAACCCTTTTAGTTTTAGAGTCATCCGGTGTAGAGTCTCCCAAATACAAGAAAGTGAGTACATTACAGGGTAACTCGGAACTGCATTGAGAGTATGGTATCAGTTACGCGCCATCTATAAAACAATACTAACCCTGTGACCGCTGCAGGCGCGTGACGACGCCGCCGACGCCGAGGTCGGGCTCGGGCGCAGGCCGAGGCGGGTTGCCGCGCGCCGTCCGCCGTTGCCGCGGCTTCCGTAACAGCTGTTTATAATTCTCGCGCTTCTTTGATAGGTAGTAAAATCTATAACAAAGAGAGCAATGTATAAAGCCCCTGATTCATGATAAACATTTTGCTGAACTGGAGCGATGATATGCGCAGATGGGCCGTTGTAGGTTGGATGAGAGAAGCTGAAGATAGGGAGTAGTGGCGTGCATTGGGAGAGGCCTTTGTCCAGCAGTGGACTAATACGGGCTGATAATGATGGTGATGATGATAATTTGCTAAACAACAGTTTATCAACATTGATGATGAGGAACAAAAATGGTCTCGCTCGTCGGGCGAAAACTTGTCAACATGCAGTAATCAACTCTGCAACATGAGTTGCGAGAAACGACGTATACAATGGAATGTTGAAAACTTAGAGGAAGGGTTTGAACAATATTAAATCTATTTCTCACCTAACACAGTCCCCGACGCTCTTCCGCGCCAGAAAGGAGGATATCTGCACGAAGTTCTTGGGGTGCTGGAGGTACTTCTCTTTGAACAGGTCTCGCTCGGAGCGCGTCCACACGTTCTTGAACTGCAACTCCTTGTGCTCCGCCTCCATGTCCATACACCGCCCTGGAGAAGATAATAACATCATAACCTGTTTCTCTTTTGGATTTAAAAACATGTACCGTTTATACAGAATTAGTTTGATGAATTCTAAAGTGCATGTAGCTAAGCGATCGCAGATGTAACAACGCCAAAGTATATCGAACGGTCATCTTTAAAATATCGAGCAAGCTAATGTAATGGCAACGCCTAACTTAACCTAACCTAACACAGGCTTTCGTCCAGATCGCTATCACCATCCTACCCTTTATCCTGCTGCCGAGCATTTACATTATTATTCCAGGGTAAGACAACTAAGGCGAAATGAGTCTAGTCTACTGCGTGCGTGAATACTTTTAAAAAAAAATTACGTAAAATGAAGGCTTCGAGTGGGCTGCAAACTGTGAGCCTAAAGATACTGATCAACATGAGCAATTAGTATTCGCTAGAATGATTGACAAAATGAACGTACCGACTGAGTGGTTGTTCAGTTCAACTGTTGTTAGAACATTTTGTCGATCATTCTGGCTTAAGATCGAGTAAATAAATACTCAAGTAAATCAGTAAGGCGAGGCAATACACACGCAAGGCTACACTTTCAATATTTATCACGTCATTACTGTTAAGTGTTTCGTAGAGTTCAGATGTGTAATGGATATGAAGGTAAAAACTATACTGACTTATAGCAGTACTTACTGATCGTGTAATTTAGTATATTAACGGATGTCAATATTAATCACAAACTGCCATTACGGAATCCAGAAATCTGGATTTCCGTGATAAATACTGACATCCGTTATAAAATAGAAAACCATTTTCTTACCTCAAAAGGAACCTTTTTCGGCTAAAACAGCTATTTTTGTACATAAAATAAAGCAACCACAGACAATACATTAGCCAAGGGATGTCCAAAATGTTTACTCAGTTTACTTAATTTACGATAAAATCGCTCTTTTAGCCAAAAAAGGTTCATTTTGAGGTTAGACAAGTAAGAATGAACACGGTATAGATTACTGGATCAGTTCTTTGATAGTAATCAGTCGATCACAGTATCTATTAGTCTAGCGTTCGGCGAAGGTGTAACAGCAAGCCGCTCACGGTTGGTGTCCCGGTAGATGGGCGTGGGGTCGCTGGGGTCGCGCAGCAGCGGCGGCACGACGGTGAGCGAGCGCATCTTCTTCAGCTCGTGCTCCTGCTCGTGCAGCCCGTCCGCTATCTCCTCCAGCTCCGCCTCGCTCTTGACGCGCGCGCCCAGCCGGTTGAACCGCTCGCGCTCCTCGCGCTGCTTCCGCAGCTCGGGGAACACCTGGGGATAATGATTTCTATTTATTATGGTCGCCGTTATAGCGGTGGATAGTGGATGAAGCATCCATCACCCTCGCACTTACTTAGTCGTCAGAAAGTGATAGATATTTAGACCATAATCCAAGACCACCCGATGTACTCTTAAATTAAATTAAATTGTTTAGTTTCATTGGCTGAGTCGCCAAGCAAAGTTCAATGTTACGTAGCCACCAAACTGCCCGCTTGATAACGGGGGCTAGATATAAGTCAAACGATTGTGGCTCCATTGAGCCTTTAAGGATGTCCTATTGGCTATACTTAAGTTTCTTTTTATTATTAATGAGGAAAGCCACAATAGTGAATTTTGTTACGAGGGTGTAAAGTGATATGCGAGGGCGTTGTATTGAATCCGAAATGAATCAAGTAATTTTGAAGTTGTATAAAAAGCTTCAAAGGACTTAACAGTTAAGTCGAGTACTTAAACTTATAATGGTTTAAAACGTAGGTTCCCAAAGCGGTCCTTACCGCCCCCCAGTGGGCTCTGAAGGTATCAGGACGATAGTTAAGGCCCTCAGAAAAAAAGGGGTTCTGAAGCTATACAGGGAAGACGCTGCTCGTATTGATAAAATACAACAAATGTAAGATACATTTGTTGTATTTTATCAATATTGTAAATGCGAAAGTTTGGATTTTTGATACTCAATCACGCCAGAACGGCTGAAGGGATCTGAAATTTGGCATAGAGATAGATTACAGTTTGGAATAGCACATAGGCTACTTTTATCCTGGAAAATTGGACAGTTCCCGAAGGTATAGCTATAATGAACCGAAATTCCATCGAGATTGATTCTGTAATCAATATTATTTAGTGATTTCACAGCAGTCTATAGTGTTATTTGACTCCTAGGCATATCAAGTATCCCCCCTTCAGCGCGCACAGGGCGGTAGGGACCACTTTGGGAACCCTTGGTTTAAAGTTTTGATATTTACTTCTTTGATCCCTCCTTGGGGGTCCAATGGCAAGGTATTTTCTAAACAGGTAAAGAGTGAATAAACAGTGAGGTGGAAATGTAATGTAATGTCTGTATGAACTAACAAAGAGCTAAGCTAAGTTCATGGGAATAATGACCGATAGACTATCTTAAGTGAAATGGCCGTTACAACAATCGTAAGAAATGTCCACTTTTAATGGGCTTATCTCAACCTGCATGTAAGCTACTATTGCCATTCCTCGCAGATTATTTTTGCGAGTGTATTTGTGGCCTGTGTCTAAGTCTACCGGTACGCGTATACCAAACCCGCCATCGGCGGAGTAATGCTCGTACGATGACGGACAGACGCGTGCGATCGTTCCAAACGTAGGTAAAAGTTAGGAAGTGCGCACACCAGCACAGTCACCATCGTATGTATGTATGTAAATAAACAATTACAAAACATTTTCAGCGTCCGATGACGTTCGACAATCTCCGATCAACGGACGTCAGATTCCTCTTCCGATTGCCGGGTACTTAGAGCTTTAATGCAAGCGTACTTCTTGACTGACTTCAATAAAAGAGGCTATCTATGTATGTGTCAATAGCAATTTACTAGAAAGTATATTTCTCTTCCATTTTGGAATGTCTTTACTCTTTACCTATCAAGAGTCAGACTACATCACAACGACCAGCATTGTCCGAAAACGAAAGCAGTGTATGCACATGAACGTCCGACTGAGTCGGCCTAAACTTCCCGAGCCGTCATCATCCAATAAATCTGGTTTGATGTACGCGTACCGTAAAGGCCGCAATGTTAACGTCAACGCGTACAAAACTGACATTTTTGATGGGTCTTAAAAAGAGCATCTCAGACTTGACAGAAGCGCGTGGAGCTAAACCCAGTGCTTATTTTTAGTCCATTAGAAAAAATACTCTTTTACCGAACAATTTGTCCTCACGTATGATAATCATGGACTCATTTCTCTAATAAGACCATGGGAGTGTCTATAATTGGAAATTGGTGGAAAACACCTTAACATGAGTGAAGCCATTAAATAAAAAATTGAATTAGAAGGGCATCTCGGTCAAGATGATGATTTTAATACAGCATCTCAAGATCAATTAAAGGATCGACCTCACCGATGTTAAAATACGCTAATTTAACGTTTCCGGCTTTACGCGGTGACACTTCTACTGCGTTACGTTTTTAACGCGTCTTTTATGCCGACCAGTGTGGTCACATGATAGGACGAGACACCATGAAATTACTTTTTTGCGATTTTGACGCAGTTTCGGCGTATTTAAAGCTTTAGTATTATCGATCCTTTATTAATAAAACCCTAAGGGTTCTTGACTGACATGATTATACTGGGAAACGGTACGTGATCATCGAATAAAGTTACTAAACAGCATCATTCGATATCTTGCTGTTGAAAAGTTTTCTATTATACACATCAACACTCCTTCCCAAAAGTCAGTAAAAATCTAAATATAGTAAATAATGTTACCTTTTCGAAGAACTCTCTATTCCGCGCGTCCTTGGCTTTCCTCTTCTGTCCCTGTTCTATCCTCTCCACTCGTCTCGCCCACTCCACCGCTCTTTTACTGTATTCCTCCGCTAACGCATCTTCCCGCTGCAAGAAAAGTTATTTTTACCATAACAATAACCGAATATCGCCTTCAGATCTCCTTAACTTGAACACTAGAAAGTAACCATTATAATTACGTTGTGTAATAAAGAGAAAAGTGTCTTATAAAGCAACATCATCCTTCGTGAAATTATTTTTAAGTCATCCTACATAGCACGACCTTCTCCTTTAACAAACTATCGTACGATAAAGCGTAAAGTTTACTTTTATTTGCTACATTCCCCCTTAATTTCCCGTTCTATCCTATCCTCTACTCTACTCTATTTCATGCTACTCTTAAATGAACAATTACACAAAGTTCACTTTTATTGGCTGCATATTAATAAATTACCCTTTCGCTTTCCGTTCTATCCTATCGTCTACTCTATTTCATGCTACTCTTAAATTAAGAAAAGCCTCATGGGCTACACAAACTGCTTTCGACTTACCATACTCGAAATAAAAACAAATAACTCTACCATAGTAAAACCTGTCAAAATCTATGGAAGTGACATCAAACCGACACCCCGTACCCCGTACGGAAGCTTGATGTCCGGTAGTCGTTAACGTTCGCAGAAAGCCATTTGTCTATGCTGACTGTCATAAAGCCTGCAGACTCTACAGTCGTTATGAGACGGCAAAAAGTCAAAGGAAAATTGTCTAGCTGAATGAATAAACATTTATTTTTCTTTTCTTTTTCTTTTAGCTCTACCGTTCAAGTAACAAAGCCCATCGTACCTTCTCTGCCTCTAACCGCAGTCTTCTCACATGCTCGACGAGCCGCTTCTTAAACCCGCGATGCTTCCTGATGTTCTCGTGGTACACCTCCGTGTCCTGCGGCTGGTTGTACAGAGGGTACAGCACCGGAGGACCCAGGTGGGACAACAGACCGTGCGCCGACGTCGCCTGAAAACAAAAATCTTTAAAAACAACACTTTTACATTACGCGTCAAATGTGCTGCTCTGTGGGCCTATTATGGTCGTGATTGATGTGGAAAATGTGGATAAAACATTTGTCACTCTCTGACCAGTATGCAAGTACGTTTGACGACACGGTTGCTTTAAATAAGTTTGTGCTTACCAGGTTTATTGAAATACTAAACGATAAATTCAATGCACGATCTTTCCGGTATGCTTCATATGTGTTTTTATCCACATGTTTGCTTAAAAGAAGTTGCTAACTAACTGAGCAAGCAACACCGACTCTAAATGTAGGTATTTCTTATCGAAATAATACCAGATCGCTACAGGTATTTCCCCAAACTGGTGATAGCCTATGATCCACATGGCTTTGATAAGCCGTAATTTCTTACCAATAGTATTAATGTTAGGCAGCTTTTTTTCCTTTTTTTGTTTTAATGTCTTACCTACTGAGTCATTTAATATGTTACAGAACAATCTGGATACAGATAATACTAGTATGATGTCAGAGTTCTTCATAATATCATCATAATGTTGACAATTCGCTAACCTAACGAAACTATTATATCTTAATTCTCAGCCCTAACAGTGTTATTTACACTGTCTAGCACTTACTCAATATTGCTATCTACGAGTATTTGCATAGAAGCGTCTCTGCCGACAACATTCGGGTAGTTAGGCTTCGTCATCGAATCTTCTTACGGAATAGAGGCTGAGCCGAGCATTACACTGATCGCACACGAGTCCCAACTTCGGTCAGGGCCTCGAATCCTAAGTTAAAGGCTAACATCTGCTTTAACTTAGGATTCGACTCAGTCACTCAGGTTTTGCAAATGACGCGTTAGGCCCCGTTCACAGTGAAATTGCCGAAATTCCTGCCCGACAGTCACTTAAAAGGAACTTGCAAGTATACTTACCACTAGGCACTGTCTGACAAGACTGTCGGACATTTCTCGCAGCAACTGCATTAGCAGTCTGAGCCATGTCGCACAGGCTGTCGGTAATTTTACGCAGAATTTTACTTGCAAATAGAAAATCTGATGCAAAAGCAATAAACCAGTTGTACCTTTTTCCTGTTATCGGCGTATATGCACTGCGCGAGGCTGCGGTGCCTCGGCGGCGCCTCCTCGGGCTCGGCGGCGGCGGCGGGCTTGGTGGCGGTCTGTTCCAGCTCCTCCTGTTTCTTCTTTAGCTTCGAGAGCATCGCCTCGGACAGCGCCATCTCTCGGTCCACCTGGAAATACCATGTGGAACGTAAGAACGTGTCGGATCTATATTTATAATTTATTCGATTTGGGTTTAATTTTGAGGGTTCCTAACCTAAGTCAATTTCTATAAAGTAAGATTGTGGAAGTCAATAAACATTGGGTATTGAAAAGGTAAAATAGGAACCCATTCCATTTCATTTGGCAACGGAAAATTATAGCGGCAATTCGCACTTTAAAATTTTGCACTCTACCTTACGGATAGCGAAGAATAACGAGAAGTAAATGTTTTATGCCATTTGAAAAAGAGGGAAAATAGAGGTCAAATTTTAGATTAGGGCTTCTAGAACAAGTGGGATACGAATGGGATACCTATTCATTTGCACATTCCTAAACCGGTTTTATTAATTTAATTAATCGATTATAACACTATTTTTGGTGTCTACACTCTTATAGTGTCTTATAGTGTATAGTCTTGCGAGTGATAAGTACCTAGTTTATTATTCGAATGTTATATTTAGGGTGAGCGAATCTTCGGCGTTCTAATCGCCGTCATTGTTGTCTTCCCATACCATTTTAGATAAAATTACTACATAACTTTTTATTTTTATTAATTGGAAATTACCCCTGATTCATTTTCTATTTATTACATCTGAAGTTGCAGGTAGTTTTTTTTTTTTAGTAAGTAATGTTAAAGTCACAAATGGCAGTTGTAACTTGATTGTGGAAAACTCTCGTACCTTGCTGATCTGCTGTATGAGCTCATCCTTGGTGGTGCGAAAGTTCTGGTCCTCGACCGTGGGCTCGGAGGGCGGGTTCGGCGAGAGCACCTCCACGGTGTTGTAGTTATTCACCGGCTCCTAGAATCAAACAGACAGGTGGATTAAGGCTATGGTCGTCATATACATCAATAATTATCAAGGGAGAATCTCAAACAATTTGGCCTAATCTAAGCTCTAGGCTTGTACTATGGGTACTAGGCAACGATTAATATACTAATCGTGTAGTTGTCAAAAAAGTAAATACAAATTAAGCTCCGGTCGATAACATTTCTCACCCTCCGTCCGATTTCACGATTTTTGAATATAAAATATTGGTTTGTACGTTTCCGTTTTTTATTATTTTTATTTGTTTCTTTCAAAAGTTTTCTGACTTAAATCTTTAAGGGGAGAGAAACGTTATCGCATTTTGTATGTAAATTATTAACTTCACAATCTTCTTAAGCCTAGAGATTTGCAGGCTGACGTGCGATCAGCGCGGCGATGCTAGCGCCGAACCTTTGACAGTGCGCTTCGGGGTCTTGTGCGGGTTTGCCATTCTAATATTTTCAGTTAACCCCGCACTTCCGACGCGGTGTCATGTTTTTATATTTTTTGTATTTTTTTAATTATATCTTGTTTTTATATTTTTTTAATTATATCTTATCTTTATATTTTTTCAATTTACGGCTGTGCTCATGTATCCGACTAGCACCCTGAATACACTAACTAAATCTTCCAGCTAACAGTAAAGCTGGCAGTGATATAAGACACCACAAATAGAATGGAAATAATTTGACGCAATTACAACTTTTACTTTGGCTTTTGTAAATTTTAGTAGATTCCTTAATGAAACGCATTTGACAAATATAATTTTACTGTTAGGCTGTGTGATTATTTCAGTCAATTAATTAATTAATTAATATAATGATCGTCGGAAATAGTCCACTTCCAACTGCTAGTGATATTGACGCCACCGACGACTGCCAACAACCACCGGATACTAATTTAGAGTATGACTTGTAATGTGACGCTTTTAAGAAATAATACAAATCCTATTTCTTCTTTGACCCCATATTATAATTAATTCCCTTAAAAGCCGTGAAATAAGGTCCGTGAGGAGCATTGACTCGAGCATTAATTATAATAATTAAATTTTTACTTATAGCCGGGAGCTAGGCGGGCATCGTTGCCAAATTAGGCTGTTTTTGTAATTAATTATAGATGTTTAAATTAAAACAGAACATAGCTTGTAAAAATATATGTAATTCATTAATTATTACAATTATTAAGATGTCCTTTCGTCAGTCATCGTGAATACTAATTAATGTAATAATTAATTACGCCTGAACACCCAAAGAGCAGCACCCTCGCAGAAGGGTGCAGGGCGCGTTGCGGAAGACCACACTCGATCCGACCAGAGGTTATCGCCTAACGCACTCACAATAATTTTCATTTTGACAGGCCGAAGAAGGCAGTTGAAGCCGTTTGCTATTGCGACTGCGTCAGGCAATAGGTGCACAGGCCGTGAATGGTTATGAAATAACAATAGGTATAAGTAAAAAGCTTAAATAAAGCCCCTCTTGGTTGTAGTTGTATATAAAACTAATATGGGAACAAATATAGAATGTCGACATTGTCGACTACATGGAAAAGGTAAATCCCCTTTTACATGTAGTTGTACAAGTTAAGTCTTTTACCTATACCAACAGAGGTGGATGTGGCCCGTTCGAGAAATGTCTTATCTAAATCGGTTACACGTGGACATCACAAATAATCCAGTAAGCAGATATTTTTGCCGCTCAAAAGGTGGGGGTTAAAATGTTTTCATTTATATTGCTTAAGTATAGGCTAGTTATGAAAAATGTAAGTTTTTAATGACGAAATTTCTAACTGCAAGGAGACGGAAAATGCCCACGAGGAAAATATTGACCTACCTGGCACCTCAAAACGGGTTAAGCATAAATAGTTCTAAAATGATTCGTGAAAAAATCATTAATTTCTTAACATTCGATAAGAAAACTAACGAATAACAATATTGATGATTTTGTGTAAATATTAAATTTTCTCCCTACCTAATAAACATGTTTACATTTTTCATTCGAAATTTTATTATCTTTATACATCCCATAGACACTTTTGTCATAAAATCAACAGTTGAGGTTTTATTTAAAAAAGATCAAATTTGGACCCCTTTAATTCAAGATGGTGGCTAACGCTCCAACCTCTCAAGGTCGAAAACTTGCATTTTTCATAACTAGCCTATATTTAAGCAATATAAATGAAAACATTTTAACCCCAACCTTTTGTACGGCAAAGCCCCTCTTTTGCCCCCAATGATTGGCTAAAAGTATTTTTCCTGTTATTCTAATTCGGAGGATAATGGCCGCCTTCCACTGCAAATGGAGCGGGCCCTGTACAGACTAGGTTTGGCTTACATAGGTGACTTCAAGTGTTTCCACTGCGATTTAACTTCTTAAAGTCACAAATCCAAACGGAATCCGTACGGGGCCCGAACCGCTCGCAGTGGAAGGCGGGCGTGGATAGTTATCTACTCAGAGTTTTGGAAGCAATAGGGATATCCGAAGTTCTCACACAGCCGTTGTGGGTCAAACCGAACGCAACCTGTGGTTTGCTCTACCCGCATACAGTACTAACTATTTTACCGGCATCACGGATGAGGGTATTTGCTATCGCTAATTTAATGGGATATTTAAATCTTCTAAGCCTAAAAGCACCTTATATCACTCTACTACTCTCTCTGTACAAATCAGATCAGTTCGTTGCTCTAATATCATAAATAAGCAATGAGGCCAAACCAAATAATATAATGCATTCGCAATAAAAATAGAATTTTGAAAAGATCCACAATGATCTATAATTTCCCTACCTGATTGATACTGCCATAATTGATTATTATGGCAATCTTTATCGACCTTCAAGTTTATTTACCCGGGCCTAATGATATAATGATTAAATTGGCATCGCCAGAGGTCGCCATTTGTTCTACCCTATCAATGTCATTGTCACCAAATTAGGTACAATTGGGTAGGTATTTAATAATTCGAAGGTCGTACATTGTATTTGACGTAATACTGTTACGACAAGTCATCATTGTGAAAGTCGAGACATCATAACGAACTTGACGAGTTTTTATTTACCGATCGCGGTAACTGATGCTCTTCAATTGGGTGAAACGTTGTTTAGAAACCAGCGCATTCATTCAAGTAACTAACCATGAGTTACGGCTAACGGAAGACATAAGGAAGTCAGAAGAGCCATTGTAGCTTTAGCCAATAAAGGCAAACGAGTAGACGGGTGACCTGATGAAAAGGGTCACCGAGCCACAGCTACTCAGACAGGAACTCTCTTTTTATGCTGTGTTTAAGGGTAGTTTTAGTGTCGCACTGATCGTCGGCGCCGAGAGGTAGGTGAGGACCAAAAAGTTAGACCATAGTTAAGCGTTGTTAACCATACACACAACGAAGGCGAACTCAGGTAGGTGCGTGGCTAAGGGAAAAAAAAAACTAGGGGTTAACTTTTTTGGGATAACCCAATTAGCGTTATTCTATAGCAATCAATGCAATCATACATATTGGCCTGTCAGCGCCGATGGTCAGCGTGACACTAAAACCGGCCTAAAGAAGGTCATGTCGAAGCGCTGAGGAAACACCGAGGAGGCGAGTTAGGGACATGCTTTAAAGTACGAGGAAGTAAAGACCCCTGGAAGCAGTCTATTTTGGTAGTTCCAGGGCATACGTATGAACTGTACCTACTGTACTTCAATAAATTCTGGGATTACCGAAAATCTTTAACAAGAAAAAACGGGAAAAGCGTTACGAAGACGATGATGAGGTTTAGCTTTTTCATCTGAGAATGCTAAGAGAAGAGAAATTACGCTATTCCTAGTGAGTCGTGATAGTGAGGTTACATGGTATTAAAGTAATGAGGCAAGCAGTATTGGTGAAAATTCAACATCCCCCCAGAGGCAGGCTGTCCTAATAATACATTTTCTCAAAAGTTAATATTATCTTCGCACTCACGTAGCTAAAGAAGCACCGAGAAAATATTTGAAACAACTTTAAAATGTTGCCTATAGAAATTCTGAACGACACTTCATAAAGTAATACAACATAGCGAGTATTCTCTACAAACTAAATTAACTCTCGAGCTCGAAGGAATAGTTGAAAACTTTTAGAGGATGTCACGTGACGCGAAGAGAAAATCTTTACCTTAAATATTTATAAATATTACTTTCAGGAATGAATCTGACGATTTAAGAGAGTAACTTTTTAGACAACTCGTTTGTAGAGACATCTCTTCGGATGCGCCTCTTGTCGTGGATTGATGGTTTGACAAAAAACACAGACACCATACTCAGGACTTTTATACTATTCTCAAAATTGGTTTTCAAAAAAAGTTAAGGACTAAAATTAAGAGACGTCATGTGAGTCACGCACGAATATTAGTTACACATTCATATAGTGCCTTCATACGTTACGCCAATAAGCGTTTATCCCAAATTCAATAAACGAAGCAGATTCAGTCCTCAACTGTTAGTAATGCGGTCGCACTTGGTACAGGAGTTTTGTCTGAGGTACCTACCATTAGTCTTATAGAATACTAGAGGACGCCCGCGACTTCGTACGCGTAGAATTAATTTCCCGCAACTCCCCCCATTTGTTCCCGTTGGGGGTCGATTTTCGGAAAATCCTTTCTTAGTGCTCACTTACATCATGAAAGGAACCCCTGTACCAAATTTCAAGTTTCTAGGTATAGTAGTTTCGGCTGTGCGTTGATACATCAGTCAGTCAGTTTAGCCTTTTATTTATATAGATAGCATAGATAATTTTCTTTAACTCTATAATACAGTTTTGATACTTTACTTTACTTTTTTTCAAAACCATTAATTTATAGTATTTTTTCCTTAGACTTGCAGGATGCTAGATTAGGTCGGAGTAAAACCAGAAAGGTTAAATATCGTTTTAATAAGCGCTCGGGAAATTTACTAAAATATCCAGGGTTCCAGAAATCTCAACTCACCCTAGTATCGACCCTAAGCGGCTGATGATGCAAGGCCGAAACAGGTCGCTCTGCCGTGAGTCGGATCTTCTTGAAGGGCGGCGGGTCCGCGGGGGGCGGGTGGTGCGCGGGGGGCGCGGGCGGCGGCAGATACGCCGTGCCCAGCAGGGACATGCGGGTGCTGGGCGCGCGGTACTCGCCCACGGCGCCCCCGCCTCGTCCATAGCTGCTGTCCCTGGAAATTATACAAATACCATTTAAAATCTATGGGAAATAGTTGAGACGTTTACTAACATTACCTGACCAGATCTCCAAAGGATTAATTTCATTATTTATTGTATTGTACCTTGGTGTCATGCAGTAGTGTAATTAGAAATTTCTGCAACTTTGAACCTTGTGGATACTACCATTAATACAATCATGATCGCGTTATTTTAGACACTATGGCAGGGATACATTGGACTGTCAAGTAGGTGAAATAGTCCCAGGCTCCCCACTTATTTCAAATCCAAACAAGTTGGACCCTATATCGTGTTGTTTTGTTCCCTGCAAATTCCTTTACACATGCTGTGTTTGCCAAACTTAATACAGGGTTAGGGCAGCTCGGCAATTTCTTTGATCGAATAAATTGGTTAGATTTGACCAATTCTATATAATCCTTTGCGTCAAACATAAATATGACAGGAAATGGTTTCCGATTTAAACATTTGTTCGCACACTAGTGAATTGAAAAATGTAACCTGTTTATTGAGTCCAACCACGACTTAGCCCCGTTAAGATCTTGTGAGATATACTCTAATTTAAAATGTGTGGGAGAACGGGAGTACGTCATGCAAGAATTGTCAACATATGTGATGTGATTTGAACGCACTCCTACGACAAGACATCGCGCTTCGTAAATACTTAGATCTGACGATCTTAAAAGCATTTCGAATCTATCAAAGCATTTACGGGAGATTAGCGTTAACTTTTCGTATACGAGTATCCCGATTATTCTAATCTCGATAGACTTAAAGCAGACAACTTGTAAACAGCTTAGAATACATTGAAATAGTTTCCTATTCTAAATCTAACCAAGGAAATCCCTCTCACACTCAGTTCGTGACAAAACTGTGAAAAAGGGATAGAAAGGGAAAACGTTATATGTAGTAAGTAGGTATACTCAATCCAAGACGGCGCACCATTCTGCTGAATTACGAAGATGAACGCACCACTATACTTTGAACTTCGGTTTGGTACAGTGAGCCTTTTATTGCGTATATACGACCGGAAAACGTGACACGATATGATCAGACAGTTCTATGATACAGAACAAGGCTGCCAGGTATAAATGTTGGACTTGTTAATCTTAACTGTCAGTACAGTTTCGGAAACCTGAAATCCGGTCGGTCAAGTGGTTGACGTTCATTCAGCCAGACAAGACATCAAAGGAATCCTGTTTTCCATATTGCAATACACTATACATATACAATACATGTATTACGGTCTCGATGAGTATTTGTCTCATGTATTGTACTTTAGAAAATCGACATTTGTATTCGAAACTAAAACAATCAATGCACATTAGCATTAAACTAATTTAAATAATGAACAATGTTCATTAGTGATGAATGGTACCTTATTACAAACATATACGTTTTACCAAGACTAGTTAAAGTTGTAATAAACGAATTATTTGATGAAAAGGTTAATTACAAAACTAATTAAGTACCACAATTACTCACATAATAACATACTTATGTAATTGTTAAAAATGGTTGGACTAAGGAAAATACCATAAACACAGACAACGTCCTTGCGAACAACTACGGCGATTAAAATAATGGAAATGAATCATCAAAGACAACCCAGACCGGAGACTAATTTGTTCAGAATTAATTATGTGTTCGTCAACAATGCATAAATCTGTATAAATTACCTACTTACAAGAGAATTGTGACATCAAAGTGCTTTAATTTTTGATAAGGATTCCTATATAATTAGCCTTCATTTTGTTAAGAAACAACTATAAAATATTTAATCCATTTGTGGATTTTAACTGCCAAGGGTCGGTCACATCATAGAGACGAAAGTTATCAAACAGAATAAGAAATAAATTGCGATTGGCTTCCTGCAAAATGGTTTTGTAGGAGGTCAAACTTTAAAGTATTCACTGCCGGCAACGCCGCAATATAAGTGTTATGGGGACTTTCGCCCCGTGCCTTGAAAGAGTAAATGCGTTTTTACAATATGCCAGTTGCCTGCTTACAACCCGCCTCATAAGATCAGATCAGAGTTCATCAGAGTCAACCAATTTGATGGCCTCGTCTTGCAACCTCCAACTGCACGGGACGGGATCGAAATTTATGAAAAAAATACGATTAAATTATCATTAACATTCACTGCCAGCAACGCGTTCATCCGGCTTTTATCCAGTGCTGCAGTGCCTTGCGCGCGTAAGGGCGTTCTTACAGTAAGTACCTATGCGAGTTTCGTATAAAAGAAAAGATGCGGCACCTGGCGAAAGTTCGAAATACAATGCCGGGAGCGAATGCGTTAAAAAACCGATATCTCTTGAGAATCGTTTTAAATTCTTGCTCGCTTGGTATTGACCGAATCATTTAGAAATAACTAAAATCCTTAATTTACATAAATAATATTGAACATACGTTCCCATTCCCATTTACGCAACAGCAACAATACGTAAATTCTGAATATGTACAACTTGTGAGAGTTCGTAAAAATACATTTTTTTAAATTAATTCCCATCTCAAACCGTCTCAAACACAATTCACGAGAGACGTCAAATCGCCGTCAAGTCAAATTGACATGCACCTTTTTTAATTTAATTAGCGCTGCCTGTAATACACATCAAAAAAAGATTTAGTGGCAAACGATGGAGTACAATTATACCTAGGTATATTTTTACAATATAAAAAAGTAATTTAAAAAAAATATAGATAACGAAATCAGAACTTAAATGGAAAGGAAATAAAGTTAATTAAAAGAAACAGTAAATTAACTGTAACAATACGAGCTCGTAATTCACGCTCCTGCTTTTGACATTTGACAGATAACGCGCGGGAAATGAAGAGCGGGAAAGGCCAAGGTTGCGCGGGCTACCAACCGCGCGGAACGTAAGGACGCATTCAAGTATATTTTTTACTTTTTGTTCTCATTCAGCCGTGTCGATGCCGCATTCTAAACACATGTGCTTACGTTATAAATGCCACTTGAATAGATAGCGCTTGCATCATCGTGAATGTATGTTAACAATGAGGACGGTTCATTGTTGCATTTATTAACAAACTGTGATATAAACAAAATAAGTGACAATACTTATGTTGATAAGGAAAAAGGTTTGGAAAGCATAGTAATTAAATCTAAATGTTGACGAACCATTTTAATATCGGAATAATGGTAGGTACTTTAGATGATATAAATTCGTTAACAATGCGTTGTTGATAAAAGTCTTAAGATATAGAAAAACAATAATATCCTTAAATAACTAAATATTCGTTTGCTGAATGTTCAAACACAACATGCTGAACATTCATCAAACGAACACATTGTTTTTCTTATGTTATGCATAGGTAGACTGAGACTCCGTTTATTATTAAATTTAATTAGATCTACTTGGTAATAAAGAGATAGTAAAACCCGTAAAAATGTTACGACAGGGTATCACGTGCAGAGCGTACTAGCAATTTATTTGTAACCGTACGCGAAAATAACAATTTGTGCCAAGTTTACAACGTTTTATTTTTACATTCTTTCGTGTAACGGAAATAGCTTGCAAATGATCGCTATTTATAATATAATATGAACGCATTTAAATGCAATGGTGTCCATCTTGAATTTCCTGTGTCCTTTTCGATATTTGAACGTTGATTTAACCATGATTTAACAGTGTTGATGGATCTCGTTTCTATTTTCATACAGAGTATAAATTAAGTAGGGACTAATTGACGAAAATTTCACGTGTATCGCGTAATAAGGTTTGTGAAAAGCTTTCTCATAATAACATTACAAAACAACCATGCGATTTGGCGCCAATGTTAAAGGCGTCGGTGACGTAAATATGTATACTCATTTGACCGTCTTTGCATTACGTAGGCACACCAACATAGAAAGTTGGCGCCAAACCAGAATCACAGACAGTCAAAACGGACATTTCCGCTCAGATAAAATCTTGTATTTCTAACGAAACCCATCCTTATTTCTTTACGAAATTGACCTTTTGCCAAGAAAACATGGTAAGTAAATAATTGACTAAGTATATTTAATGTTGAGGTGGTATTTGTTGTGGCGCCTGTTACATTTACAGGCAAAGGCAAAGTGAATTTGTTTCACGTACTTACTTATCTAACTATAGACAAAATCATAAAAAGTTGCAACCATAAAAAATGTTAAGTATCATAATAATTTAAATACAATTCTCAGAACGCAGGGTGAAATCTAAACCCGTGGATCGCATTAAGTAACGTAATTCACACAATCTAGTGTTATCTTTCACAGCAAAAACATTTCTCAGGCTTCTACATTGTTCTGATTCAGCTCAGATGACGGCACTTAGTTCACCAGTTCACCACGCCGCCACCATGCTAATTAATGTGGTTCGAATAAATCGTCGGTCTCTTAAGCGGATATACAGAAGTGGAACCACTGGCTACAGAATTAGTATTCGAACATGGTAAATAATTGTTTTCCCAAAAAAAATACACAATAATCATCATCTTAAAAAATCATGTTCGTCAAATCGGGTTTAAATGTGTCTTTTAGTTCAAAAACCTTAAAGGTCAATGTTCGTCAACAAATGTCAAAGTGGTTTTGGAATGACAATTGTCAGTTGTGCCGCTAATATGCTATGATTATTTTGTACAGTACATATTATTTAAGTTAGCTTTTGTATGCAGAGCGCGAACTGATGATTGATCCTTCGACACGGTGTGTAGAGATCACTTGCAGTATTCTCTTACGCATTTGTGCCTACGACCTTGGCATAACCTATCCTCATATATAAGATATTGACATAAATCGCCGCATGATTCTAGCGCGCGGGTGATCAATGACTCAAAGTACCTAATCAAACTACCCAATTTCATACCGCAGTCACGTGCAAAATGTGTTCTAAGATTTGCACCACATTAACAGCTCATGAGCTCATCCAAGTTGCATTCTACGAAAGCTGGCGACTAGGATTCTGTTAAAATGTATGGAAATCGCATTTCCTTTGATATTTGCAGTCATTTATGTTTGCAAAAAGCCACTTGATTTGTATTACCGTTGTCCATATATTTATATTTTTCATAAGCCTAGCTGGCAAAATAAATGAGGAAGACGATTATGAAATAATGCCGCGCATAAGGCCGCTCCTTAGCTAGGGAGGTACGGTTTCCTGGTTTGAAAGTACGCACGGGGTAAAACAAGGGTTGGGTATAGCCTATACCGTATAGGTAATCACTGCGCGTTAATTGCTAGTTGCCTAGCAACCCTTCCCGATTCCGTGTTTTACTGCAGTTATACTAAAATCAGGGAGCGGCCTGACCAGCCGCACCTAAACCAGTCACATGGGAAACCAGAAACATAACCTAATCAGGTGCTTTGATTATCTATTATGGTGAGTACTACCAACCTGAAGGACAATGCAGCCGAGCCATACCCGGGCTGGTGCAACCGCAGTGTGGGGTACTGCGGAGGGTAGGGCGCGGCGGGCGGCGCCCGGGGCTGCGGTGCCGCCACCACCGCCCCCGCGGCCGGCTTGCCGCCGAACGCCAGCGCGCCGTGCCCGTGCTCCGACTGCCCGGGCCTGGAGACAACACAAAACACATGTAAGTTAATGGAAATACAAGCATTGATGTATAAAGATAATCAATGGACGAAGTTACACTACGATAGGACCCGCGAATAATTTGTTTTTTGTTGTTGCCTATGAAAGGTTACACGTCCTTCCTCGTGGTTCAATCTCTGTACCAAATTTCATTAATGTCAGCTCAGAATTTTACCCGTGAAAATGTAACAGAAGACAAAGTTATTTTCGGATGTTTAATATTAAAAGGGGTAATTAGGGGTATATTCATACTCAAATCTTTTGATATCAATTGCATGAAGATTGTCTGAATATCACCAAGATTCAAAAATATTCGTATCTAGAACGTATCGAGAGTGAATCACGGGACGGGCGAAGCAACGACCGCATTGTTTGCCTATAATACCTGCTACCTTATAGGTAGCCATAGCATAGCTATGACTAACTGCTGACGCATCGAACACAGACCACTGCCTCTCGTCATTAACACATTCGTTGCCAGGGTCTCCTAAATGGGTTAATTTTGCATAGGGATCAACAAACCTGGCGCTTAATGTGTTAATAGTGATGGAGTTTTTCTCCCGTGAATACCTACAATTAAATAATAGATAAACATAATTCCTAGGAGTATTAACAGCAGCCAAGCGAACAATACTGTTTACTCATAATAATATCTAGATTTAGGTAGCGGTGACTACATACTGATGCATCTTATGTTGGGCTAGGCACAGTCTTTATTGAATAAGTTGAACGTAACACTGATGTTATCAGTAAATATCAGAAATAAATGTACAATTTTGATAACATAACATTTGTGGGGTTTAGCGTATGGTATCGTATCAATATCAAGACTTGAATGAAATAAAATTGCACAAAAATTGGTCTACCTCTCCAATTTCAAGCGTGAAATTATTGCAGTAAAGGTTAAGGCCGTGACACAAAACAAGGTTTTCGCAAACAATTCGAAGGCTAAGAAAGGAACTTAGGATTATATTTATTGATTCTAAATTTAAAGCGGCGTAGATCTTCGTTCCGTTTTCACTTTGTAGAAATGCCTGAGTCATTTCACTCGGACCGAAAACCGGTCTTATTAATTGAACGGCCCTTGACGCTATTAGACATCGGTATGAGAAAAAATACAGTGAGATTCGAAGAAACGTGGCAGAGTCAACCTATGCCGGTATCCCGGGAGGCTTTATACATATTATAATTCTTGACTTCCGCAAATATAAGGTGATGGTGGTGAATAGAAAAAAAAAACATACACCGTTTTAGTTATATTATATTGGTAATATGTAAGATTGCTGAATTAGGTACTTTAACAAATAATTCTACCTATTTCTCATTAAATGTAACAATTATTAATCAATTAACATGAAATAATTCAGAAAGTTCAACATCAGTGAGTTGACATTGCCCTCGCAAGGGCGCCCTTGAGCTAATAATATCGATAGCGAAAGTCATACGGACTGAAGACGCACTTCGAACCAAAACCGACTCTCCAACCCGATATTAAAGCGCAAACCCAGGAAATACAGGACCAGTATATCCGGGACTTCAATTTAATAGTGAAAAGGGACTTTAATGCTTGCATTTAAGGTTTTTTATTAAATCGGCTTGGAAGGGATTCAAGTTAAAAGGTACGTTCAACTTGCAACTCTTGCGAGGATTTAGTTAGACATTCATTTATTAAAGACTAGCTGTTGCCCCTCGAATCCGGCCGCGTAGAAGTCGTTTGTCGCTATTCCCTCGGAAACTGTTTAATTTTACAGGGTAAAAAGTACCATATATATGGGGTGCAAGCTAAATTTATATCCATATCGTTTCATTAAAAGCGTAACAAACACTCAAAACTGAGTTTCGTGTTTATAATACACTAGCGACCCGCCCTCGCTTCGCTTCGGTTTATGCGAGTTTTCTGTAACACCCGTAAATAAACCAGAATGAAGAATGTCAGTAGGTACGCCAAATCGCTTGAAACTTTGTAAGAGTAAAGCTTATAAATAAACAAACATACTACTTTTTGTTTCATTCAAATAGACCCAGTAGTTTTGATTCTACGAACGTATGAAATTACGGTCAAAAATATTAAAGGGTGCGGGCGCCATCTTACTGGAGTGACGTCATGGTTTCGTTGCGGTACGGCCCCTTATATGATTGAGTAAGTTTACAGGGCTATATTTTTTTAACCGTTATAAGTAATCAGTTGAAACTTTCACAGATTACGTGTTATTATAAACTCTATTGTTTAAAATTACAAAATGAACAATAAATCAAATCCCAAGAAGGGTCCCCATACAAGAAACATGACAAATAACCAGTTTTTTTAGCATTTTTATACGGATTATATTTTTATAATGGCTTATTATTTTGATGCTATTTTAAGCTTAAATTGCAGTCGAACTTTCATAGTTTACGACTAAATAACAATCTCAAGTAAAACTGCTAAAAATATTTGACCAAACTGATTTTATCAACACGATGTTTTAAGCGGTCACTCATCCTGTTTTAGAATACGCTTGTAAGTAGGTAGTTGCTTAACTTTGGAAGCCGAAGTACGGGTTGTATTTGTATTAGCTTTTTATTTCGGTGTCACACAATAATCTAAACTCCATACTTACGACCAAACAGTAATCTGTAGTAAAACAACAAACAACAAAATCTTACACGATGTTTAAGCGGTGTTTACTTAACTTTGGTGATAGCCCTTTCTTTACAAATGTCGTATCTAATGTAGAATTCATATCGCTAGGTACCGTATAAAATAATGAACTATAAAACATGAGTTTTTGATTGACCTAGGTAGTAGTTCTGATATTTTGTGTACTTATTCATTTCATCGATTTCAAATTTCGCGGGCGGGCGCTGCCAAGTGGCGAGTGCATAAGTTAGGTACCTAGACCGCCTCTCTCTCTCTCTCTCGCTAGTTGTTGGTATTAGCGGCCGCTGTAGCAAGTAGGTAGTTTTTGAACTGTTTTTGAGCATTATTACTATTATTTCGTGTATGCAAGATAGCTTAGATAGCGTGCGTGTGTGTGTGTGTGTGTGTGTGTGTGTGTGTGTGTGTGTGTGTGTGTGTGTGTGTGTGTGTGTGTGTGCGTGCGTGCGTGCGTGCGTGCGTGCGTGCGTGCGTGCGTGCGTGCGTGCGTGCGTGCGTGCGTGCGTGTGTGTGCGTGTGTGTGTGTGTGTGTGTGTGTGTGACGTGTGTCCGTCTATCCGCAGCCTAGCTCAGAGACTCTTAGTACTAGAAACGTGTAATTTGGCATGAATATACATATTAGTCACGCCAACATAGTTAAATAAAAGTAAAATCATGAAAATATATTTTTTTTACGTAACGTGGGGAAGTTTTTTTTTCTCGTCTACCCCATAGTGTGGGGTGTCGTTGTATAGGTCTTTCCAAAATATTGCGGATTTGTGAAAACAATATTTCAATTAAGGTATCCGTTTATGAAAAGCAAAGCGCAAATTTTTGTTAGAGTCAAGTGTCGTCGTCCCCTCCCCACTACAGCCAAAACTACAAATAAATATGAAAAATATCTTCAAAGGAAAACTATCACGACTAAGTAGACTTCATTGGCTCTTGAGTTAAACGGTTTAAATGTTTATACCTGCCGAAAACTTATTTGCGGTGTTGGTAAACTGACCGCGACCTATATCGATGTATGGGGATAACAGTTTTCCAACGGCAAAGTTAAGTTTGTCGCGAGGTCTAATTTTGTTTGTAGTAACGGCTTCGGAACCCTACACTGAGCATGGTTCGACAGGCTGTTGCCCGGTTTTTTGCATTAATGTTTTGGTATTTTTATGTAGAATACGGTGAACCCTAAATTAAAATTGCTTGATTATTATTCTATTTTTATTTAACCAACTTATTCGACAAACATTACAAACAGAAAAGCCGGTCAGCAACGGACAGTTAGTTTAGTTAAACAGGTTAAACTGTATGTAAAACAAAACAATAGATAACCATAACTATCATAGTCACATCAAAACGAATTCGTAAAAAATTACGACTTCCAAAGTTAAGCAACTACGAGCGTAGTCTAAAACAGGATGGGTGACCGCTTAAAACATCGTGTTGATAAAATCAGCTTTGTCACCTATTTGTAGCAGTTTTACTTGAGATTTCTATTTAGTCGTAAAGTATGAAAATTAGACTAGAACTTAAGCTTAAAATCGCATCAAAATAAGAAGCCATTATTGAAATACAATCCATATAAAAAAGCAAAAAAAAAAGGTTTTTTTCATGGTTTTTGTACGGGGACCCCTCTTGGGATTTGATATATTGTTCATTTTAAAAATTTAATCGATAGAATCTATAATAACACGTATTCTGTGAAAATTTCAACTGTCTATTTATTACGGTTAAAAAGATAGAAGCCCTGTAAACTCACTCATTCATATAAGGGCGCGTACCGCAGCCAAACGATGACGTCATCATCCGTGAGCGCTAGCCGCCGGGTTTCGAGCGCCGCATACGAAGTTTAAAATTCAATATCTCGGAAACTATTAGACGTATCGAAATGATTTTTTTACAGCATTTTTTTGTTTTTAATGAAGAATACGATAAGCCAAAAATCTAAACTGGTTGACATTCTCTATTTAGTAACCGAGTAAGTGAATCACTCTACCTATTGATTAAAATTTGCATTAAAATCCGTTGCGCAGTTTAGAAGATCTAAGCAAAGAGACGGGACGGCGAAAGCGACTTTTTATACTATGTAAAGAAGAAGAAGCACAATACAATACAATACAATGTTTATGATGAACCATGGCCATGGGCAACATTTTCCATCGATTTTGGAACATGGGCTTTAAAATGCCAATGAACATGACATGACAATCGTCCAAACCCTAAATTTTTGAATAATTTACATTCAATACAATGCTCAACCAATAATGTTTTGACATATTTAACAAGGCATTAAAACGTTTCCGTTTCCGAAAAAAGAAAGGGACGCATTCACGCATGACACAATAAACGTATCCGGTAACAGTTTAATAACTTTAGAGCATCAAAGGATTGCACATCATGATCAATAGGCTCTAAGAAAATACTAAATCAACTCAGACTACTGGAACATCAATTGAAAGTTGAACCGCTAGGCTAGCTACAAGCTATCATCATCTTAATTCGACGTGTATCTTATGAAGTTATGTTAGGTTACCTAGGATTCAGTAGAGAGTAGATTATTATAAGCTAACTGAACTGAACATTCACTCGCTTTGATTTGACCGTATTTCAAGGTGATTCATTTTTATGTTATTGATCGTATATTTGTCAAATCGATCGGCCCGAAACATACCTGCCAATACAGTTTGATATCCAAGCGAAAAACTTAAAACAGATAAGTACCTAGAGTTATTTCATATACGCATCGCATAAATTGCAAGGTTCACACGTAAGATAATAAACCATACTCATTCAATTTTCAAAGCAGTCAAACATTACCATTCATCTATATAATGGCACCGTAAACATGTCTAAAACTAAACTTCACAATATCCTAAAATTCCTAAAGTAAAATATGTTTAGATAAGTTTGAATAGCGCGGATTCCACAATCCCAGCGAAGTTCTGATTATTTCTTAACAACGTTACAAAGGGAAATAAATAGGAATAACTTTTAGGACTGACATGTTTCTTGAAGTTTTATTTAAGTCGTTCTTCGAAGTATTTAAATTGCCATTTGAAGGGGTCGTCATTATTATCACGAAAACAACACGGCTTCTTTATCTATCTTGTTACTGTTTCTTAACTAACTCAGAATAGAACGTTAATACCTAACAATATTTGTATGATAGGTACACTGTATATATCAAAATGTCTTACACCCTTATTGACAAACAATACTTAAGGAATCCTACACTGAGTAAACGCACTGCGTTCAATACAGCTTTGTGATTGGTCCTTTTTAACCGACCTTTTGTTTATGAGACGATTTGAACCACCCTGTGCGTTCGTGAGCACTGGGAGACCTCGTGAAGTTTGTGATTTTTTGTGAATACGGGTGTAAGGATAAAAAATATTCCTATACTTACATCATTTTGATATTTTGCAATGTATCGCAACGCAGTACTTGTGAATTATTCGATGTGTGCATTGAAAAAAAAAACATTAATATAACCGACATATTTAAGGTTGACTTCCATGGGTAGCGGCTGATGCGACAGACGCGTGCGGCTGACGCGCGCGATTGTCGCGCGCGTCTCGCGACAGTAGTAAACACTATGAAAACGTATGGCACCGCTTCCGTAGTAAGCGGCTCAGCCGCGCACGGCTTGCAGATTCGTCAGCCGTTAACCACGGAAGCGGTGCCATACGTTTTCATAGTGTTTACTACTGTCGCGAGACGCGCGCGACAGTCGCGCACGTCAGCCGCACGCGTCTGTCGCATCAGCCGCTACCCATGGAAGTCAACCTTTAAACTTATTCAGTTTAAAGAAATATCAGCTTTAAATACCTACTTCTGCTGTCATGGGAACAAATAGGAACAAATGATAAGAACCAGGAATTCCAGAAAAGAAGCAATAACTTGATTGCTGCTATATTATTTAGTCATTTATATTCTGTTCTCAAACATTCCCATTTCGACTGGTGCTTTAACACGCAGTTAGAGAAATAAAAATAAGAGTATCCAGTAAGTAGTGCATAATGTGGACTTCTACGAAAAACATTTACGACGTAGCGGAAACTGTTGTTTCCTCTTTCAATAAAGTTATTTGTTGAGTGACTCTTAGTTGGTAAGCATTCCACCTAAACATTTGCATTATGATATGATGCATTGTTTTTACGTACACTTTGATATCTTTTTATTCGAACAGGGACTGTATGCCTTGAATCTTTGAAAGTACATACTACCACAATTCCTTATGAAAATATTATTTAACCTAACCGAACCTCAATAAAAACGGAAATTACTAAAATTCGTCAGTGACAAATTACTATCTTTCTAATTGGCAATCCGGCTCATAATAGCACCTTACATGTCCATTGTAATCGCGTAGTTGCTTCGCCATCACAATAACCGAGTTCAACAATAGCACAATTTCCATGAGCACAACGACTACTCACATGCCAGGACATCATGGCATGTGTGTAGTGGCAATGACAAAATGCATCAGCTTAAGCTGTAAAGCTGTTTTTTTTCCAGAAACAGTAGTTCTATCCAGTATCAGGAGTTCTATCCAGTAACAGTAGTTATAGAACTCTTCTCGCTTTTAAAACTTTCCCGAGTCCCGAGAAGATAAGAATCTTATGGAAACACTTTCAGGATCTAATAGAAGTTTTATTCTTGGGTTGATCAAGATAAAGGAGAAGTTTCCAGTAGCCCAGTACAGGATCGACAAGCGTTCGTTACCTATGTAAGGGTGTGTGGGATTGAAGACGTTATATCTTGCCTATCCTTATCGTCACCGAGTATCAAGAAATCGACAGATTTTTGCCAATTCTCATTCAATATTGCAATATCATGTTTAGGTACACATTGATTTGAGATAAGTGAATGATATGGTTATTTATCATTGCGCAAAGACATCGCGGGCAACATCTAAAGGCTCATAACATAAATAAAGTCATTTTTTCCGCAGCATACCTACAATAGTCGTTACAGAAACGCCACACACACTTGTTAAGCAGTAATTCCCGCTCAAAACATGACTCAACATGTTTTTTCATTGTATAGGTAGTTATTTCTGTCCCTTTACGACGTTAACATCCTCGTCAGCGTGGGAGGTGGCATTAATATTTAACTCCTCAACCCTAGCCTTAGAATTGTTATCTATCTTATGTTTCAAATTCTTATTATATTTGTTTGAATGCAATAGTGTTTTAACCGCCCGGTAATGGCAGTTGTACGAGTTATTGACCTTTGAATTCCCAAGTACAATTAGCGCTTGTATCAACTCGTTCATCGCTTGTTCTTCTTTATCTCCATCTTTACTAGTCTCAAGGTTGAATTAATACGGTTTTTCACTAATCAGAAGAATAGTTCACGATGCTATGCTATTTGTTTACCTCCCAACGTCTACCTGTCGATAATTAATGAAACACAAAGTAAAGAGAAAGAAGAACTGTTGGTGTTACGCCAGACCAACAATTTGCCGGCAGGTAATTTGAACTAAATATAAATTAAACATCTAAGCCGTAGGCTCTAGCAAAAGCAGAATCGCAAATTAGAAATAACAAACCATCACAAATATCGTCGAAAACTCCTAAATCAACAGCGGCAACCTTGAACGCTAATGGCATTGAAAATATTGAAATTTCTGAAGAGACTGCGAACAATTGCGAACCAAATTCTGAAATAAAAACAGCAAAAAAAACAATAACAGTATTGAAGTCAGTTCTTTGGCAGGGAGAGCTTCAGAGATTTGACAAAGAACTACTAAGTAAATTAAAAACGTTTGTTTTTATTAATGGCAAGGAGAAGGCACACGAGCACACAGGCCACCTGGTGTTGCCAACCATGACAGCTAAGATGGAATGCCACTGCCAGTAATTTCACCGGTTGTCTTATCCGCACACCGTAACACAACAATGCGAACATTGTTGCTTAGCGGTAAGTAAAACTTTAAGTTGGTGGTAGCGATCGGGACAGACCTGCACAAGGTCCTATCATACCACTAAAACTAAGACTAAGATCGTAAAAGTACCGTGCGTGCACATACTTCCTTTTCTAATAGTAGTTCCACAGAATATTAACTAGGTGCAACCTTAACCACGTGGCAGTCAACTAAACAATATAGTTCGCTGTCGTCATGTTTATTCCTCACTCATTAAAGCGATAAAAGATGACCTATTATCGACGTGGGCGATAATCTAGAAACAAGGTCAATGTCAAACATTATTACGCGCAATGGCGCTTTAGCTCCAGAATGAGAACTTGCACGATGTAAACACGAGGCAGGGATATCTCGTTCACGTATTATTAACATTATTAATAATTTAATTAAGTTCAGCGCACAGCACGATTGGTGACCTGAGATAATCTTATCATTTTTTTTTATTTTATCTTATTTATGTCTTTGGCTTATGAGATATCAACTGATTTTTACTTGGACATTTAAAACTTCAGCAAAATTAGGTGACCATGGAAGGCTCAAACCTCATAAAGACATATTGTCATAGTACATCCTTAGGAGGAATGGTCTATGTTCAATTGTTGAGCAAACTTATTCTGGTAATTGCTTGCTTTATACTCGTACACTAATCGCATTGGCAATGGTGGCGTCGTCAGGTTCTTCGGTGCTACCAACAAATTGCAAAGCCCTATTGGTACATACTTACTCGTATTATAATTTCTTTAATAGGGATAGACCAAAAAAAATTGCTCACGGTTTTTACATTATAATTTGAAAGAATCGGTTATCTTTATTTATTTAGCAGACATTTTATGGATGACATGATTATTTAAATTTTTGGCTGGCATTTTCTAATAAATTACAACAATTAAATGATATCTAATGATAAAAAGTGATTGTAATAATGTATTAAAACATACTATTTCAAGCGGTTTTCGCTTAACCCGTAAAATACACCTAGGAGGGCTTCAAGCTAAAAACGAAAGTCAAACAAAGGTTAAATATACTTTTGTCCAAATATCCGAAATAGATAAATATTTCAAAAACTTAATAATGCAGAACGGCTTTAAAACCCCATTCCTCGTAATGGTTTTCGAATTAGAGTAATTGTAAAAATATGAACAATCCCAATTCCGCTACTTGCGAGAAATAGCAACACAGATAGAATTTAATTGTCACATCTAGAACAATCATTCTTGCGTTGGGAGTCATAAATTAAACTAGGACGACGGCTGTCACAAAGATTTCTAATTTAGTAACTCTGTTACGATGTATCTTGTCGTTGGTAGAGTTACTAAGCAAAATTCCAATCTAAAAACAAATCACTATTCCTGAATTTCAACCTCCAGCGGCGACCTATTTTTACAAAACGCCAAAATACCGTTCGAATTTAAGTTTTTGAATAAAACAGGAAACGATTTGAATTCCGTTGGTTCGTTGGTCCGTTTTGGGGCCGGTAACGGTGTGCATGCAAAACGCTTTTATTTGCAACTAAATGCTACCGTTACTCCGCGGATTGTAAAATAGAGCTGTGGTGGTGTTCTCGTCAACGAGTAACATTTTAACCGACTTCAGAAAGAGGAGGAGGTTCTCAATTCAGTGGTATTTTTAAGTTTGTTACCTCCAGAACTCCATTATACTTATTTAAACCGATTTGGAAAAATCTATTAACTCATTAACGCATACCAACTGCGTGAAATAAGAGATCAACATGTTCTGGTTGGTGATCTATAGAGCATAAAGTACCTAACATTGATTCCATTAATTTCATCGTAGAACTAGGTAAAGTACTTACGTGCTTCAACTTCGAATCCATTAGAAATAGTGTAGAGAGCCAAATCGCATTTGTGGTGCAAGTTAAACACTTTTCGATAGATCCCTAAAATTACAACTTGGTGGACGATCCTTTGACATTCGAAAAGCATTAAGGATTTTATTTTGCTGCTGATCTCTTTGATTTTGACAAGTACCTACGCTTCAATAAACAGAAATTAAAAAGAATAAGACCATTAGCAAAGAATCAATCGTTTTGAGGCTTTTATCCAACATTCTGTCTTTCCGTTGACATGATAAAAAAACGTCTTCAAAGACTTTCTAGGTACTTTTCTATGTCCCTTGTAGAGTTAAGAAGATGAAGTCCAGTTTTCGTTGTTCACCTTTAATACAGTAAAGTTAACTGATAGAATGCAGGAAGTCATTCACATCTTTGACCCAATTACGAAAGCAATTAGGTCTACCTACCTAAGACTGCCGTTCTAGCGACAGAGACACCTTGCAACTTGTTTCCCGGGTGCAGTAACGTCTTAAACAACTTGAGCTAGATACAGAATTTCTCGGAACTGCACTTGCGCTGCGCTCGTACCGTTCAAAAATAAATACAACCACTTTCCCGTGCTTATCTCGATTCAGTGACGACTTAAACTAACCCTAACACACTCTAATAAGAGTCGTAGAGTTGAGTAATACAGTTTAAACTGTGAATGAAGTTAGTGGAGTTGCGTCGTTTCGCGCGGCGACGGGCATGCGTCACGGAATGGCGGCGCTGGGGGAAGGGTCATCGTGCTAACCGCGCTATGTATAGAACTGTTGATCGGATCTGTCCGTACGCTGTTGCCAGCCGCCCGAAGGTCATTTGATATGTCGAAACTTTGAGTTGCACGTTATCGCTCGACATGCGACAGCATCGTTTGACAAAATTAAATGATGCGTACAAGTAATGCATTGATGTTAGTATATCTACCTACGTACTTACCTATAATGATAACGATAAATATGAATGAAAGTTGGTTACATGAGAAACCGCGCTGCAGTTTTATATAAACAAATCGCACACCTATACTTACTATGCGTATACGTATAGGTACCTACCTTTTTAAGCAATTTCAATTCCAACATGTTTGGTTGTGAATAAGTAAAATGGTTATGCGGTTCATTAACATTTTTACAAGTTAACAAACCGTTATGATTATTATATGTAACGTTGAACATTTTCCTTCCACAAACGTAGGGATACCACAACAAATATTTTCAAATTACATAATTATTAATTAGTTTAATTACCTACATACGGTAGGTAATTAATAAATAAGTAATGTGTATTTTTTATACCCCTTCGAACTTTATTAAATATAAAATGTATTTTAAGCCCCTTCGAGCTTTATTAAAAACTCCAAGTGTTTGGTGTAATGCCTACGATCTGAAGTTTAATCGGACATAACCTGTATCTCACTATGATCTCACTACAAATAGCTAAGTGTAAACTGTAAATAACCTAATAAATATAATTATCACTTGACACGCCAACGTTCGCATTACACGTGTAACTAGGCATACTGCGGATGTGCGACGTACGCCGATTGCATCATTCACACAAACAATGTGACTCAGACGCTATTAGTTAGCCTTAATTATTGATAAGAAATTTATAAGGAAAGCAACATTAATGAGGATGACTACGAAGTCTGATAAGATGTTGAAGTTAAAACTGCGCCAACCAAGACCATACGCGGCATACGCCGATCGTCCAGTGGTGCCCTCGTTACTATTAAGGTCAACTGGGGCAAAGGCAAAGGCGACTATGGGGTCAAAGCGTCTTTGAAACATTTTAAAGAAACGCGTTTTAAAATTACTGTCACCCCCTCTTATAGAAATTATAGTGCTTATTTTACTACTGTAAAAAACACATTCATTACACAGTTTAAAAATATCGCTTGAAATTTACCCCATAGATAGACGCATTTACTCCGGTCGACCTTATCGTGTTAATCAATGAGTAACGATTTGTTGGCAATGTGTGTTACGTATAATATATCTACCTATGTGTAGTTGTAGATGTAGCTGAAGAATTCATATAAAAATGCTTTGTTTAATTCATAAACACAAAGTGCTGCAAAAATTAAATTACCCTAGGGTAGAAGTACCGTTTGGGGCCACTGTATCTTTTTTGGCCATTTAAGGTTGAAAATGAGTATCAAAAATACTGTAATATTCAAAATAATATTCATAAATAGTTAAGACTGAAGATTAATATAAAGATAAAATATAAAAATAATTCCTTTAGTACCGTTTGGTAACCAGATACAGAATCAAATCAAAATTTAATGTTGGTTACGAAATTTTGGTTACCAAACGGTACTTAATGAAATAATTGAGTAATTTCATAATGTTTGACATATTAGTTAAAATGTAGAGTGGCCAAAAAAGGTGCAAAGATGGCCAAAACCTATACGTCTACCCTACCTATTTCGTTCCCTGAATTAACCTAAGTCGCATTTATAGAGCTCAAAACTAAAGTGAAATTTTGCTAATAACAACCGTTTTCTTTTCAACGTATCTCGTAATCGACATCATCTTTATAAATACACTTTCATTGCCAGGAACCCGGTCACCGAGTCCATTCCGACGATTGGGGCTTCCATGTCGTCGCTTACGCCCTAAATGACTCATCAAAAGCCAAGCTTGTAGGATTCTGACTCTATAAAATGTATACCACCCATAGCATTTTAGTCGTGTTTAGGTACGAACGGTATAGTGTCATTAGGACTTTATTGATTTAGGGTGGATGACCCAAGTAACGGACACGTGAGCAGTCATTTGTTTGAATTTTTATGTCACGTTTCAGCATAGCATAGGTATAAATTTAGTGCTTAGGCCTCACAAACACACAGGCGGCTTTTATCGCCTACCTTTTGTAGCGTGGGGCAAATGTACCTATGTGCTGCCAATCGCATTATTAGATTCAGTGCTAGCGATATGCCTGGCGAGTTCAAATTGCATACAATACTTAGTTGGTGGCAGTGAATGTGTAATTCTGCAGGGCACATGACTAAAGGGGAAGTATGGCTTCAAAACACATGATACATAAGGTCAATTTTACAGGAGTTTCATCCATCGCCCTCTCCAAATCGTACAAGATTGATAATTTAAAAGTAAAGTAGGATTCGAGAGTTTCGAGGTTAACAGTCGAATGATTTACACAAACTCCTTTTAGAGAAGATAATTCTAGATTAGGTATACCGGTTTTTTTTATAGAAAACTTATCTAAATTGCATTGATATTGGTTGTGGGCAATGACGGACAAACATTTAGGAGTTTAAAAATTGATGAACCACAGTACCCGTAGAACTTCCATCCTAGAGATGTTTATTCCAATAACACTATAGGAATAGGTTAGAAAAACGGAGCAGCGTAAAAACCCGTTTGTGTACGCGGGAGTGAAGTCAAGGCCACCTCGCATGTGGGCGCACGTGGCCACTGCTGGGCCGTGTGGGGCCGCGTTGGCTTCTTGTGGATCGCACGAGTTTGGTTCACGAGTTTGTGTCAAACTGAACATTTCAAGGTAACAGGTAAAAGGTGGAATTTTATTAAAAACTTAGGATGAATTAACGACGCTAATATATTATGATCATGCCTACGTACGAAGCCAGCGCAGCGTCCCCGGCTTCGATCCTAGGAAGAAGCAAACATTTGCGTGATATTACTGATTTGGTTCTGAAATTATAGCCTGGCACAAAATTTCTTACTGGGATTAGTTAGAATGACTGTTTTATATTATAAAATTATGTTAACCTCGCAACCATTTATTTGACAAAAATACACACAAAATAATAATTAGAATAATTAAGATTAAATAAACAATAAATTGCTAATAAGAAATAAAATAAACCTTGTTTTAGCTAGAAACTTCGATCAGGTGGTTGCCATAATAAAATATCTTAAAACGATTTACTTTCTGTGACCATCAGGGCACAGGGGCTTTGGAAAGGTGCTGTGACGAACGCAGCAATGCGTGAATGTTACTTTTCTTACAGTTATAAAAGTGCCACAAACCAAATTTCTTACTGAAGTAAGTAATTAAAAGCTTAGGGGTACAGGTTTTAATTTGGTTGAATAACTTTCTAATATCTAAATTAATGAAAAAATAAGTGTATGGTTTTTATTACTGTTTTTTCGGTGATATAAAAGCAATAGTTACTTTTTATACTTATAGATATTTAATACATATACCTACTAATTTAACAACTAATGTAATGTAATGAGGCACCTTGTTTGACTATACATTTGTTCAAGAAAATATTTGTAGGTATAAAACTTGGCAGTCTTCTTGACTTATTAATTTAAAAAGAATACTCCATTTCCAAAAAAAAAACTTTTATTGTTTTATTTCAATACATTCTCAAAAACCTGAAATATATTCATTAAAATATGTTGTGTACAATTAATTTTTAATCGTAATCATTATCATCAGCAGACAAAACACAGAACATTGCAACAGCAGATACTAGATATTATTAGTCTCTCAATTCCTTAATGAAGCAATGTAAATCGTGATTTTTCATGTTTGAATCGATAAATCATATGATTCATAACTATATCTCTAGCAAAATCTTTGATATCTCATGTTTTTTTAATTGCTGATTTATACTATAGCTGTTTAATTCCACAAATTCCCCAGCCTTTGAAAATAGAAAGAAATAAAGCTAACTTCGGCAAAAACATCCTTAACAGAGAATTCCCAACGCAAACATACCGAAAAACAAGAAAGTGCCAGCCAGAGGGAAACATGGCAAGAATTATAACTTTATTTTGTACGTAGGTACCTTTGCCACCCCATTCTGAACTTTTCCCGGACGCAGTAGATGCTTTTATAGCGTCGTTCCTACGGTTATGTAAAGGGAAATAGTATATAAATTTATGAACATGTTGAGAGGATGCTGTAAAGATTAAGGAGCCATTTTATTAAGCTCCATTGTTTGAATGTAACAAGATAGCTGACTTATCTACTGTTCCCATGCTTTTCGTATTGGCTAGTAGCCACAAAACAATCTCACGTTCATCATAACTATGTTTCTTAGGCTTTAACATTGGTGGTTATTTTAAAAATGTTTTTGAAAAAGGTCGCATCCACTTTAATGCTTCAAAAAACCCCTATTCTTAATTACTTTTAAGAATATCTTGCTCAGAAGAGCGAAAATTGTAGTAGGTATACTTCACAAGTTTTATCACATAGAAAATAATACGTATCCTTTGTTCCCTCCTCATGAAAAGCATTCAGTTTATCAAAGTGCCATTTGTTTCAAGTGATTCTACTAATACAATTTCTAAATTTTCCATCCTATTTTATTCCCGAAATTAGGTCCAAGTTTGTAGTGTGATTGTTTTACCTTACAATCTGCTGTCGGGCAATGCGGCTATAATGAGAACGTTCGATCAGTCATAGTAAGGCTTGAGATATAAAAATGCAAGGGAGTTTCTCTTTGCTGCTCTCGCAGCTCTTTGTAGGTATATTCCAATATCACATTCCAAGGAGACTATTTACAAGCAAAACTGCAGGCCATAGCTAGTTATTTATAGTACGCTCGTCAATAGTAAACATCGGTTCAAAGTCCCAGTTCGACGACTCCTCGTCCTAGATAAAATTATTTTTACCTACCTACACGCATTAAAAACGTGTCGTTGAAAACAATGGCTTGTTACATTGTGTTAGTTTATCTTATAATATCTTATCTTTTAGGGTCGAGGCCTTTTGGAATACACTTAAACTTTGTTTTTGGTTGTCTAACCGATACGGGTTTATTGATTATGAAAACGATAAGATTTGGCTGGGCCAAAAGTCAGAAAGCAGTCAGTTTGCGCAGGATATATCTAACTACTAATAAAGTGGAAAACTGTCGTACTTGCTCCTCTGAACCTAATAGAACTGATAGCCGTTACTACGAGGAGAGAGTGGCTTGTGTGCTGGCTGTCAAATACGCGGAGATGCAGTTCCGGGTTTTGGGTCGGATTTGCCTTCTTCTAGGTGGTTTTTAAGACCCAAAGCTGTGAAGCCCACCAAAATATATTGGTAAAATAGGATGGGTGATAGTAGGGTGGACCAGATAACGTTACCATCGTGAGAGTCGTGAGTTTAAGCACAGTATTACAGATCGATGGACAGCTCCTAGAGAAAAGAGCTAGGTTTAAATATGATGAGAGGAAGCACCATCTGCTACTTATTTTATTGTATAAATTTCGAAGGTTTAATAACCGAATCGTCTTACTCGAAACATTTTTTTGCAGTCCCGAACGACAGTACGATATACACAGGTTTTACCTGCTTTACGATACTCGTTAATAGCATTATCATGTCCTCAGTATAGGTACGTGGCAATCCTGGGCAGGAAAATTTTCAGCTACGTAGCTATCTCACCGGTTCTTTTACTTAGATTTTGAAAGATTTTTCTTTTTATGTTTCCATACTCGATATTATTCGTCCTTGCTGACGGTCAAGAGCGATTCTATCTCGCTATCGTACGGAGTTCCGCTCCGTCTGACCTTCAAGTGTACAAATATAGTTTTTATTGCTATGCCTGATATAAAGATTAAAAGTATATACCTACTTAGCACCCAAATCTTGATTTTTGTTTTATTAGTCTCGCCTTCATTTAATATTTACGAAAACACCAGGCGAAATAATATAATATCCTCGAGGCAGATACCTAGTATTATCAAAATTCTATGTCGTTTGTCGAGGGACAAAAGACACTAGCTAGTTAATGCTAGCTACATGGCACATGTGCATGTAGGTATGCAGTCGGTAAGATTTAGTGTCTCTTATAAATTATCACTAGGTACATTAGCACTAAAGTTATTAACCTGTCTAGTTACCCAGTTATTTGAGGCAACAAGGACTATATTTTCAGAATTTCGCAGCTTCGAAAAGTTTATCCACATCCAAAACATATCAACCATACGTTCGCATGCACATGCTATATTGCTGTATGTAGAGTTTGTCTCTAACACTATAATTAGATGTCAGGGTAACATTGCCTTACTTGAAAGGTTAATAGCACAGCCAGCTGTTAAACATGTCAGTCTCACAATAAAGTTTATACCTATTATAAGTACAAATGAAACGTACAGCTTTGTATTTATTTGATTGGTTTCGTGTTTTACAGATCCAGTGGGCGATAATAATAACCAGTAAGGTGTATAGATCGTATTTACAACTACAACTAATAGGTAAGTCACGTCATAAACTTCAATAATTACGTCTTATTTCTTGTATACGCACGTTTAATAAAGGTTATAAAGTAACAATTTGTATAATAGGATATTTTAAATGTCGGAATCCACTTAAGAAGCTCCCAAGTAGATTTCGACATTTTAAATATTTTTTAGTAGTTAGGTGTATACCTGAGCGTGATGGGAGGAACTTGGTTCGGGATACAATTCGTTAAGCATTACAATGTACTGTAGGTAATGTACATTGAAAGCACTTGTGAATCTATATAAATTTCTTTTTTGTTGTATTCATCATTGTCAGGACAAGGTTTTTATGACAGAAAATAATTGAAAAATCCACCGGGAAAGTCAGAAATTTGCAGCGGGGCGAAGGCGCTGGCGGGCTGCTAGTTTATAATAAATTAAGCGTTTTGGTCTCGTACAGTCAACAATTTCACTTCAAGCCACGCGAAAAAAATTACGTCAAAATGTTTTTTTTTTTGACTAATTTATAAAATGCAATGGCGTTTCCAAACGTTAAAATTACGCCTTCCATTAAGTGTCCACTATAGGGGCGGCTACCCTACGCGCAGGTGGACGAAGTCAAACCGCATAAGGATGTTCCTTTGTTTTGCAAGGATGCCAGAGATCGTTTGCAGCTGTTTCAATGCACTTTGATAGTGTTTTGTTCACTTGTGTGGCATGAATAGACATAGGTAGGTAGGTACAGTCAACCAATTTGATTCCTAGGCCACTATGGACTTTGTCAACGTGATGTTGTAAACCAAATCATAGGAAGTCTCTTACGTTTTGGTTGACAACGTCACTTTAACATAGTCCAAAGTGGCCTAGAAATCAAATTGGTTGACTGTACGTACACGTACATCAGCGGGCCTAGTATGGCTGCGTCTATATCGCGTGTCAAATGTGGATAAAGCATCCGTCACTCTCGTACTTATTTACGTGTCAGAAGGTGACGGATGCCTTATCCACACTTTGACACGCGATAAGCGCAGCCATGTTAGGACGTCTAAGAGGAATTGTATGTAGGTAGGTATGTACACCATATGTATGGAAACACTTTATGGTACTAAAACAATTACATCACACAAATAATAAAATTAAGTACAGAAATAAAAGTAGTACAAAGGTGAACTTATCGTTTTAAGGGATCTCTTCCAGTTACCTTTTGGGCTAATTGTTAATATTTCAACAGATCAGTTTCGAAATTGAGATGTTTTGTATTGTATCATTTTTGCTTTGTTGAAGGAACAGTGAAACGAAACTCTGGTCACCATAGTAGGTACTTACAATTTAGAGTGTGTGGAAATTTTCCAATACTATTGGCATTTGTTGACCAAAGTAAGTTTAGTTTTTGCCATAGGTACATAGACTCATCTGCATAATCACCACGTAAGGTATGTTCTCATGGTTCAAATTTGACAAACCTAAAATTAACCTAACCTAACTTCTTCACTCAACGTCTAGGTAGGTACTAGGAATAAGATTGAACAGAGAGCAGTCGTCACTACTAACTTAGAGCTGGCACTGGCACTAGCTCACCAATGTAGAACACGTGGAATTATATATAGGTACTTAGGTAGATACATAACATAACATATAACAGATGTAGGTATGTACTTACCATACCAAGAAGAAGGATACCTAACGTACCTACCTATTCTACCTACTGCGACTTACCTCAGAATATGAACCCAGATATGAAAGTCACTGATAAGAAGTAGGTACCTATAAGAAACCATGTGACGCCATTAGCACCATTTACACACTTACGGTATCAATGGGACGATCTTGCTCGTAACCAGATAACTGATAAGCGATATCCTCATTAGAGTAGGTATGTTCACATGTAGGTATACCTACTCAGGAGGTCATGAACTAGATAACGCATAAACCTACCTACCTACCTACCTATACTGCATGAGTAATATTAACGTAAAATAGACCACGGTTGCCTAGCCCACCAATTAAGGTCACCTACCACCCCCTGATATTGACGGAAGAGCAGATAGTAACGACGGGCTTGCCGGTTGATAGCCACCATCACTGACCACGTTGGAAACCAAACAAACGGTAATTTACCTTGCGTACTCGATCAGAACTTCCCCGGAAGGCGACGACCACACCATATCAACACAAAACACTAAAACTCCACCTGCACATCACTGGATAAGGACCAAAGCACCCGAATGATAACACCACTAAACAAAAAAAAAACGGGGGTCCTAAGAAGGTCGAATCTGATATTTTTTCACCGTAAAGCTCGCAACGTCGCCCTGTCGCCGGACGGACGCGCGTTCGGCCCGCGCTATGCTCATTGGCCAAATGCGACGGCGGCCATCATTGCATGGCGCGAGGTCGCCCAATGACGCCGTGTCCCGCACGCCCCGCCCACATCCTCGCGGCCTGTTGAATGAACTCGTTGGCAGTCGGGGCCCGTCACTCGGACGGGCCGCACGCACCAAGCTCGCATCAACATGTGAAACGACGGTGACGACTGGATAAACACGAGTATTTCCTACACATTCTCCAATCGCTATGAGGAAAGTAAAAATATTGTGGCGTATTTTACTGTAAGGTAATGTACATATTCCAATCAAACAAATTGCAAGGAGACATGTCATTGTGATGAATAGTGTTTTACGTGCACAAAGATAGATTTTTCCCTAAGAATAGAAAAAAAAACCTTTTGAAATTGTATTACCTGCAACAATCAAATTAATAATGACAGGCTTGCATGACGAATTACCATTTAAGTACTTGAAGAGCTAATAACAGTTGCGAGAATTTTTATTGAATTTACCTACCTACCGGTTTGTTAAAAATCGTGAGTTGGTTATAAATTTTATGAGTTATTATTGTTTTCGTTTATACATATAATTCTTTAAGGTCAAACTTGATTTTGGACTTTTTTTAGGGTAATACAGGTTTAGTTCTGTGGTTGTGTGAGATTCTACAGGCGACTGCATGAACGCGTTACGCATTCTCATGCCAGCCTCCGGCGCAAATACTAAATGGGTTTCCGACAATGGTTAATTTTGTAGGGAAGTAATAATATCCGTCCTTTTAGGTAATTACTTCTGCAAATCTATTTCCTGTCTGAACTGAATAACCAAAAACATTTTATAAGGTGAAACGAAAAATCAACAATCTGTTTTAGGATAAACAGACTCGTTGATTAAACAGCTACACAAAGGGAGAGCGTAAGTTAAATCAGTCTTTGATGTTTCCTGCCACAGGGCCGTTTATACAACGGCGGGGTGTGGCTAACTCGTCGACGGAACGTACTGAAGGGTAATAGAAAGAAAAGATGGACCCCTACATTATTATGAAATATAATAAATTACCTAACTATACTGCTACAGGATAAACATTGCTTAAAAGCATAACTTCTCGCTTCTCAGATTTCCAACCATTTTCCTAGGGAGGTAGGTATACCTACGTACAAAGAGAACGTGTTACAGTTACAGCCACCTTAAGGCGGCTCGATGAAGGCACATGATCATACCCTCATGCGAACTAGCAATGCATGACCAAACCTTCAAAGCAGCAATAACTACAAACAAAGACTAGAAATGCTCTTGGGCTACACCTAATTTCGAGGGTGTGGACAACTGGGTTTTTTTTCCCGTGCTCTTAGAGAGTAAATACCTAAGTACCTTATGTATAGGTAAATTGTACCTTTTATGCAGCTATCAATACAGAATTTTTTAAAAGAGTTCGAGAAGCTATTCGTTTCTAGTAGTTCTACCTACAATAATTCTGCGTTGTACAGAGCGAGGCTTTAGGTATTAAAGCAGCTTCGACCCCAACGCTGCTGGCAAATCCGCTTTTGAATCAAAATGGCCGACCTGGCTCGGAGAGAATTAAAGCTATGTGTTCCTTTAATACTCCTTAGGCATCTATATCTGTAGAAAGGTACCTACCTACGTTCCTTCCATTTAAGTCTAGTGGAACACGCCTATACCAACATTACCAACCTACTCCACACACAGCGCAGAATTTCTGTTTTAGGTCGAGGTGAGATCTTAGTTCCTGCTCTACCCGCACATTACGTTACGATACACGTGTCGTAAATATAGGATATCTACGTGAGTGGGTAGGTAGGTAGGTACCTACATTGGGTTAAAAAATAAAATAACGGCCAGAAAAGTTAGCAAGATCAGCTGATTTGGCGGGTCTTCAAGGTCCTACGAGTCACGGGGTGGTCTCCCCCCGGGGAGCGTGGGGAGGGACGAACGAAATGTCGATAACGGTTGGTGTTTATACGCTTACATAGATAGGTACATATATATATGGAGGGTCGGAAAGAGGAACTGAAGTTGTAATGAGAAATAGGCACACCTATCTACATATAGGTACTTACTTTAGTTAGTGCGAATAAAGTCTAAACCGGCTACTAATAATTGTGGTGTGGGGTAGGTTACGACTTTTAGTGAGTAGCAGAAAGAAAGAAAGCTTACCAATATTAGCTTTTTAGCCCTTATTCCAATAGTAATAAGGCTTACGATACGGTAACAGCAAGTACCTTTACCGTATACCTAGGGAATGTTTTTGTTTTACGAATGCCCAAAAAAAGAAGTGCAATGTTTTCTGCGTTCGTGTAATTTATGTTTGTGAGATTCTTTATTGCACTTTTTGCAATTTGGTATACAGACACTCGCTTCCCTCATATCTACATGGCCATCAGTTTTTAATTATGGGAACTTTTTCTTGAAATACACACCTTTAAATAACCAACAAGTATATTACTTATACTACCTATTAGCATATTTGTGAGTGACATAGAGTTGGATCACATTCAAGTAACTGCAAACAGGAAAATATCTATTGAACGACACGCACAGAACAAACAATCTCTACGAAAATAACGTTGACTCAGTCGCGGATGTTTTTGAAGCTTTTGCTAACTGTTATATGCATTATACATAATATTAAACTAGGTATCTTGACAGACGCCCTAAAGAAAGCTTTGATTATAGGGACCTATACGAATTTAGGTATTGCAGTTAGCAACATAGACCTTGAACTAACTAAATACCCACTTGTACAGTTATAAATTGCAATGCAGTAGGTTAGATAAGTATATAGCGTAAACTGGGGTTACTTTGATTTACGCGGTGACTTTGGTAGTAACTAGGTACCACTACACAAACTGTTTTTTTTTTCTTTATGGGAAACTAAAGGCCTCAATTTTTTCTGATTTATCAAGTCGAAAAAAGAAGATTAATGTTGTTTATTACATATTTTTATTCTATGATTTTGTCAAGTAGTGTCGTCTATTATATTCGTACTTAGTCCGAGATAACTGTGTAGTAGTATCGTCCTTTCTTGCTCCTCATACGCGAAGTTCATAGACACCTTTTAAAAAATAAAAATCGCCACCTGGCAACACTAGTGGCATATGTCATTCGTTATTTCGCGCTCAAACGCAACCGACACGGAATAAATTGTTTTCGTTTAATTTGTGTATAAATTGCTGTTTACATCGACATTAAGTGCATAAAAAGGCATTGAGATGCCGAAACGTAAAGGAGAAAACAACGATAAAATTCGGAAAAAGATCGCAAAGCTGGAAAAGAGACTAGCTAGGTACTACAAGGATCAGGAAAATAAAACCTCAGAGACTTCGGACGGCGAGAAAGGTTTGACCACGCCTTTTGAATGCCTACTTTCCGTGGGAAAGTGTTTTCACAATTTATGAAAAAACTAACACCTGCCCAAGAATTACCATGAATTCATATTATGTGCTTTATCGTGTGACGATTATGCGCTCTGTCCGTGGGACGGAGATGGGCAAAATTGACCTTTGTGTTATATTATAACCTACACAGGTTAGAGAATAGTTACAACATGTTGTACTGCCCAAGAATTACCATGAATTTATATTATGTGCTTTATCGTGTGACGATAATGCGCTCTGTCCGTGGGACGGAGATGGCCAAAATTGACCTGTGTGTCATATTATAACCTACACAGGTTAGAGACTAGTAACGACATGTTTGTCGTACAACCGGTGCAAAATGCAAATGTGTGTATACATTTCAGCTCAAACCGAGGAGCTAGATCACCTAGATCCAATTTTATTCCCGGAAACAGATGACGTTGTCAATGTACCGGAATTAGATGAAGAAGACAGTGAGCTTGAGAGCGATATTCTAGCAGCCTTAGGAGAATCTGGTACTGGAACCAACCACTATGGTGAGAAAATTCATGAAAATTTTTTTTTTGACCCTTTCAAAAACATTATTATTGAAGGCCTACCCAAACAGGCAAGAGAAAAACTCACAGAGTCCATGCTTATACCTAGTAACTGCAAGCTTCTAGATGCACCTAAGTTGAATAATGAACTTCTGGGAGTCATTAGTACTCCAGCAAAGACTCGGGACAAGCTCCTACAGGAGCGTCAACAGGAAATTGGTTTAGCCCATAGCAGGAGTCTGTCAAACAATTAACTCACTATCCAAAAAAGATTTTGAAAAAGTAGACCTAATCAAAAAACAAAGTGATGTCTCACGGATATTAAGTAATCTTCATTTTCAGTACACTGAGATTCGCAGAAAGTTAGTAAATCCATTCATGGATAAAAACTTGTCAGAAAGCCTGAAGGTTAACAAAAGAGAGCAATATCTCTACACCCAATTGGATGATTCAGTAAAACCTTTTTCAGCAATAAAAAGAGCCTCTGCTATTTTCACGACGTCCGAACCAGAACCAGGCCCCTCCAGGGAGAGGGTCATTCCGTAGGGGAAACCATCAACGGTTCAACCAGCACCAACCACTGAACAGATCACAGGACTTCAAGCAATCAGGACCATCGATGAGAGGCCGTGCCAAATATCCATAAAAGAGGTACCTTTTGCTGCTAGATTACATCATTATTATGAATGCTGGGTAAATATATCCCAAGATTCCACTGACTTAGAGTGGATAAAGGGGTACAAAATTCCCTTTTCTTCCCCCCCTCACCAAAACCATACCCCTCAAAACTATAATGGTAATTTAGATTTTCAAGTATTATTAGCTGAAATAGATAAATTATTAGAACTGGCGGTTAGATCTAAATGCAGTCCGGAATCTGGCCAGTTCTTATCAAGTATTTTTACAATTCCTAAAAAAGATGGTTCACACAGATTTATTTTGAATCTTAAAAATTTAAATAAGTTTGTAGTAGACAGTCATTTTAAGTTAGAGGATATAAGGACAGTATGTAAATTATTGTCTAAGGGTGATTACATGTGCACCTTAGATTTAAAGAATGCCTATTATCTGTGCCCAATACACAAAGCATATAAAAAGGTTTTCAGGTTCAGTTATATGAATATAACTGTCTGCCATTTGGTTTAAGCACAGCACCATTTGTTGTTACAAAACTGTTAAAACCGATTATAGGTTACCTGAGGGAGAAAGGTATTTGTCTGGTGGTTTATTTAGATGATTTAATTTGTTTAGGTTCATCATACAATGAATGCATTCAAAATGTCAGTATTCTTGTAAATAAGCTGCAATGCTTAGGCTTAGTGATAAATAAGGAAAAAAAAAAAAAAAAGTAAATTCATTCCATGTAACATTTTAGGTTTTAGAATAAACTCGATTAAAAGGTCATTATGTCCCACATATGAAAAACGTGAGAGACTACTCTTAATAATTAATAAATACCTTAACATAAACCAGAGTACTGTTAGAGATTTTGCAAAGATGTTAGGAAGTTTAGTTTCGGTGTGTATGGCTGTGAGTTATGGTTTTGTGTAAGTATACAAAAAATTTGGAAAGAAATAAATTTATAGCTTTGGAACGTTTGGGGGGAAATTATGATGGTATGATGAATATCAGTCAAGATTCTAAAGCAGATTTACTATGGTGGAAAAACAATATTATGATTAAGGAATGTAAAATTAAACAATATAAATTTGCACTAGATTTTTTTTTTTTTTCTGATGCCTCTTTAACAGGCTGGGGTACAGGGTGTAATGGAAAGTGTGCTAGGGGTAGTTGGTCAATAACAGAAAAGCAAAACCATATTAATTACCTTGAACTATTGGCAGCTTATTTTGCATTAAGATGTTGTGCAAGTAATTTGAAACAAAAGGAAGTTTTACTAAGAATAGATAAAACAACAGCAATATCATACATAAATAGAATGGGTTCAGTACAGTTCCCTAAACTAAATAACCTTGCTAGACGAATTTGGAAATGGTGTGAGGATAGAGATCTATGGATTTATGCATCCTATATAAATTCTAAAGATAACTCAGAGGCTGATTACGAATCAAGCAACTGTAGCCAGGATGGAAATTGTCACAAAATGTATTTCATAAAATTATAAATACCTTAGGTGCCCCAGATATTGATTTATTTGCTTCACTATTCAACAAAAAATGTCATAAATATATTGCTTGGCACAGGGACCCATTTGCATGGGACATAGACGCTTTTACAGTTGAGTGGAAAGAATTCTTCTATGCGTTTCCTCCGTTTTCACTACTCTTAAAGGTTGTAAGGAAAATTATAACAGACAAAGCAGTTGGTATAGTAGTGTACCCAGTGTGGCCTACTCAAGCATGGTATCCCCTGTTAAAAGGTCTTACAGTCTCTGAAATTCTGACCTTTCACCCGTCTAAAACACTTTAAAGTCTCCTTCCAGATTACCACACCCCTTACACCCCCAACTTCCCCTAGAGGCCTGTGTATTGTCAGGGAGGCAATGAAAAGAAGATTATTGTCTAATGATGCAATTGAAATTATGATCTCATCTTTATCTGATAATAGCTTTAAGCAATATAATAGTTGCTTAAAACAATGGTGGCAATAATGTAAGGCTAAAAATTAAGATATATTTAGTGCTTCTGTACCAAAGCTTCTTTCATACTTAAGATCCAGCCACTGTCCTTTCTTATCTTAAACACTGGTACCCTCTAGAAGATTTAGATTTGAGAAAACTCACATTGAAGACTGCAATGATACTAGCGCTAACTACAGGACAGAGAGTCCAAACAATTCACCTCATTAAATATAATAACATTAATTTTAATGAAGAAGGAGTGAATATAGCTTTGACGGATATTCAAAAAACATCAGTGCCGGAAAGATTCATGGCAAAATTATCTCTTCCTGTTTTAAATAATAATCCCAGTATACCTATGTCCAGTTAAAACTTTATGACAATATTTAAGAATAACAAAAGACAACAGAAAGGAAAGTGGCTGTTCTAATTTACTGCTGACTTTTAAGAAGCCATATAAGCCAGCTTCAACACAAACAATTAGTAGGTGGCTTAGACTTGTTATGAAAGATAGTGGTATTGATGTGTCCATATTCTCTTCTCACTCGACGCGTCATGCGGCGTCGTCACAGGCACATAGGGCAGGGCTCACAGTAGATAATATTATGAAGGCAGTAGGTTGGTCTGATAAATCACTTACTTTTGCTAAGCACTACAATAGGCCTCTTATAAATGAACAAAATTTATTTGCTAGAGCTCAATACTCAATACTCAATACTCAATTATTTATTGCATTCCATAAGGTATACATAGGTGGTACTTAAATTAACTTAAAAGTTATGAGCGATGAGCTGTTTGTACCTCAAATTCTATTTAAGGAGTTTGTATTAATTATTATTTGTTTTAATTAAATTTACTATTATATATAGTAAAGATTTTTTGGGCCTATTGAATAATATATGGGTATTTTATATGATAATTCTTATTTTTTATCCTAAAGGAGTATGTTTTTGATTTATTGGAAGAGATAAATATAATTTCTGATTTACTGAAATACAATTTCTGATTTCTCTAAACAACTACACAGTTATCTCGGACTAAGTACGAATATAATGATAGGATTAAACGAACTTACCTGAAGTGAAGTTCGATCCTGATTATATAAAGTACTTAGTCCGAGATAAGGAAGGTCCCACCCTAACATATATGACTATAAGGTGTATAGTTCCCTATCCCTTATCTACTATATTTTTCTTATGACTCTAAACGTAATGACATATGCCACTAGTGTTGCCAGGTGGCGATTTTTATTTTTTAAAAGGTGTCTATGAACTTCGCGTATGAGGAGCAAGAAAGGACGATACTACTACACAGTTATCTCGGACTAAGTACTTTATATAATCAGGATCGAACTTCACTTCAGGTAAGTTCGTTTAATCCTATCATAAATCATCGTGTAAAACTTTGAATTTGATCAAAGTAACCCCAGTTTACGGTAACAAATAACAAAAACAATTGCCTACGAATCTTGCAATATGAAAGGATTCGACGATAAAGTATAGGAAAAACGTGCCTATAAATAGTTGCTTTTTATGTAAAAATGAATGTGCTACTGAAAATGATGTAGGTATAAGTGCGATGCGAACCCGATGCTGATGGTGGAAAAAGCAACGATAAGTGCAGATTCTTGTCGAAATTCTGACAGTGCTCTCGACAAGAACTTACCCTTAGTCTTATAGCTTCTAGAAACACCAAAAAAAAACGTTAATCGATAAAATTACTCGTTATAGCTACCTAATAGTTTCATGCAGGATCAATTAACTGACTAGGACGCTATGACGTCAGGTCTATAGATGTCATCATTTAATATAACGCCTGTACTAAAGAGTCGTCAAATAAATCCAGCCTATCAAGCAAGATATCAATGTAGGTACCTTGTTAGTAAAAGACTTTGATTTTCTAAATGTCCCTAATAGATATGGTGGTGAGACGGTGAGATGAGACCCGCAACTTTGGTTTCAGGCTCATGCATAACAGACTGAACGAATGCCTCGAGTCTACACTGCTTTAGAGCCAAGGTCACCGAGGGTAAGTGTTAAAGCGTATAAAATGAATTAGACACCCTCCTCATCTCTAATTTTATTTGCTGTCTTGTCCTACATAGGTAGATCCACAAGTGCCATGTTAGCAGGAAAAAATGTGTAGACCTAGGCAAGTTGTTTAACTACCATAGTTAACAGATCTACCTGCTTGCATTTTCTACAATGAAACATGCTGACACATTTCTTTGTATCAACACCGGCAGGTTTAAATTATAAGCAGGTAGGGTACCTAACTATTTAATACAGCGTACATGTCATCAATGTTCGTCATGAAGTCATGATACAACACAGCGCAGAACAAAGACTCGCGCAAACATATTTAATAAACAAAACGAAATACAGTAGGTATTCTGATAACAGATAAACCGAGTGATCTGAGATAAAATGAAATTACGCGCGCGACGTTGCCGCTCGGTACGCGGCGGCGCGGCGCTCCGTGCTCCATGCCGTGTTGCCATTTGCAAGTTTTGTTTCGCTTGTTGCTGGTTACGACACTTGAAATAAAAACATTGCTTCTGTGACATTTATACATGAAACGAACAGACTACAATAACGAAGTTCCTAGTTCGTACGTGTATTGTGTATAGTACAAAAAAAAAAGATAATAAAGGCTGGGTGTTCAGTTTGGTTGGTTAGCTGCTTTTGTTTGAGACAATCGTTTAGATGCTTATAGGAATATTCCACGCCTTTTTACTATTTTCGGCAAAGCTCCCTAATATTGCTCCATCTATTAAAGTTCTGCACATTTAGGTAGAACACGGCTCTCCGAAGAACCAAATTTGTTAAAGCTGCGTTTCAAAATTCAATTGAATTAGCTGAAGAATCAGCGTATTTTAATCTTTAGTGTCTGCAAGAATTTCTTACATTTTAACTGCAGCTTAGAACATCGCCCATGTATACATCCGCCGGACGGGACTTCCAATGCTTCACTTCATTCACCTGTCCTTGCCTGACAAACCAGAAAAAAATTGCAAACTAACAACGAAACTCAGTGAAAAAGCATTTACTCAAGAAACGACTCCGAGAAGATACAATAAGGTTCAGTTTTAAAAAACTTTCTACTTTTAGCTGCAGAGAAATTCTTGACGATCCAGGAAGCGTCCAAGGCCATCACAGGCTGTCAAGCTTGACCAATATGGCGGCCACGAACACTTTTTTTTTTACTTTCTACGTCTTGTTTACTGTTTTCGAGCCAACGTATCGGAGATGGAATTAATCGTTTGGAATTTTTAGATGACTGACTTCAAGTTGTTTATGCGAACGCAACGGATCAAATTTATTTTTGGTTGCGCACTACGTTATTTTTAAAAGAGAGGCTTGCGCACAACTACTCAGCAGTTCTTTATGTTCTACATTAGGTACTTTACTTACACGTTTCAATGCAAAAGAAACCAAAATTCTACTAGGGGTAAAAGGCACGATTGTCTATTTGATAAGTATGTATTTTGCAGTAATGGTCATAAAACTCATGAATAATCTTGGAAGTAGCAGTTTGATAATTCTTTTTCAATGGTTGCCTTATGCCCACACCGGAATACAACAATGCGAAAACTGCTGCCAGGGGTAGGTTATAGGATAAGATGGTGGTAGCGATCCAAACGGACATAGCACAAGGTCCTACTACCACCACTAACGTGACAGTATTTATATAAAAAGTAGTAACTCTTATTTAAAGATCGTACAGCTTTCTATGATATGCTTGTAAATAATGATGACGATGAATCATCGTTGATAATAGATAGAAATGATGTAATAATACAAGATTGTATTTAAAGTTGGAAGTAAATAAAAATAAGTTCGTAGCACTACCCTAAGTTTAAATACTGCTCAAAGTTAGATGTAAGACCATTTTCACGTTGCACTTCTTAAGAAGTGTCAATAAGAAACTTTGAAGGCGCTCGGCGCGCGGCAGGTCGAGTAGCGGAGTGTAGACTTTCACGAACTCGACGCAGCCTTGTTTGTGGGGCTTGTTCGGGGAACCTCGAGACTTGAGACTTGACTGTTTTGTTTATCACGACACTGCAAATGAGTTTGGCGTGTTGTTATAACTATCTCTTGTTTTATTATTAGATCGTTATTAAACAGCTTAAACTAATTAATTTCCATAAATAAAAATATTTTTTGAAAAAATACGCCATCGGAACATTTATCATTCACCCAATAATTTTTGGTTTGAAGACGGTATGAAATGGACTTCCAAAAGATCAAAAGATGTGAAATCATTTCAAGCGTTCCAAAAAACGGCTAAACCTCATTGGCAGGGAGTAAACATACGCACAAAAGATCAATTGACACGCGGCTATCAATATACAATCTTAAATCGTTCAGCAATCAATTTAACAACCAAGCTTCAAAGGCGTCAGAAGATGGAAGAAACCTAAATGACAAGCCGAAGCTTATGTAAATTCCGCGGCACTTACGCCACGCTCAATGAAAGCCGCGTTCCGCAGTAGTAACAAGAGCAGCGGGAGTATGCCAAAAGCGATGCGTAAATATCGGAACTTAGCCAAATATCTGTACAAGCCAGTCTGGCACAAGCAGAGAATTCCGGTCAAATTGCACGAGATAATAGTGTTTTAATTTTTACGAGTCTGGTGCTTGTGAAATCTTGAGTACCGTTCTTTACTGGTGTGTTTATTGACACGCGAATGTATTTAGAAAAATAGCGATATCAGACGCGAAGTGTTGCTGTTTTTGCCATCAATTTCAATATCATACCGTTTTGCAATGGTTTGCTTTATGCCTCAACAAATTAATAGGTGAAATATTACGCAAACTAACTTTAATTTAGAAAAAACTGTTTATTTCATCCATCGCTCTAAGTGCTGAATAGCAATTCTTCCTTTTGGCCTAAAATCATTTGGCAAAATATATCGTTTCCCAACTGTTTCATTTGCCAACCCGCTTTTTTTGTAACTGTTAACACTAGTTAACAGGATTACAGGAAAAGCGGGTTGGGAAATGAAACTGTTAGGAAACGATACATTTTGCCAAAAGGCAGAGAACCTCTCTAGAACCACTCTTGGATAACTGAAAACATACAAGTTTTAACGAGGCAACGGAATATTCCACATCAAGCTCACACTGCACTTTACTTACTCAAGTTACACTGGCTGAGTCGCCGTATGTTCATTTAAAAATTACCTGAAACAAAAAATGCATAACATTAAATTTTTGACACAAAAAAGATTTGCTTGGTTAGTTGTATTGTAAGCAAGTTGTAAGTTGGTTTGAATATCTGTTGATTCATCAATCATCTTCTTGGCGTTCATCACACCCAATGGCTAATCCGCTTTCTAGATCCTTTCGATTACTTAATTAATTAAACTGAATATGATTTCACATTTACAAGTTCACGTTGAGTTTCTTGCACGTTTCTGTCATAATAACAACACAGTACTTACAACAAAAAACGCTTTCGTTAATCTAAAGACTGCTCAACATCAGCAAACACTAAAATTATTTCAGACTGCTAATATATAATATTACTAACCAATATATTTTTTGCTTGTCTGTTAGCGATGTGTACTGATAACGTGTATTTAAGGCGTATTCTTTTATTATCTATGAACCTGCATAACACCTTATTCATCAGAGATCACATTAGTGTATTAATTTCCACAGTTCCAACGTAAGTAAGGTACAATACAAAGTAGTAAAACTAATTAATAACTTCGCAAATCACAAACATGAGACCAACTTGCGGGTTTGTGTAATAAAAAGAAATCCGGTGATATATTATTTCTTTTTAGGAGGAAATCTTAAAAAGCAAAACTTGAACAACAGAGCGGTGCTGTTCCAAAATGGAGTCATAAATTCAACTGACGTGGTTTATTAAGATTTTATGCTCGCTCGCATAGTACGCGAAACTAATGAAATATGTATGCCGTAACTCTAAAAAAACTTCATTGTATTTATTCCTAGTTGGGTATTTGGTAATGGTATGTTTTTGTGTAAGTGTAACAGGAAAAATGAACTAACATTGTCTAGGTTCTTGAGTTTTTAAAATGCATGCTATTTTTAAAAACGACAACATTAAAGTGAAGGCAAGTTTTGGGATATTGACGTGTTTATTTTAATGCGTGAACTGGTAATAGAGGTGTAGACGATTCCTCAAAAAAATCTAGACAGTCAAGAAAAACACAGCAGGGTAAAAAAACACATGTTGGCTTCTTCCTACCCAGATTGTTCGGTAGCTTCGAGGGTTTAATGAAAATCCTTACTCGAGCAGAAATAACGTCTGACCATTCAAAAAGGTCCGGTGCCTTAACTCCGGAAATCGAGCAATCTACGGGATTCCGGGCCCGGGATCAAATTGCAGGAGCTGAATGACTTTAGGCAACGCAACAGGACATTATGTGAGGAAAAATTTAAAATAAATGAGGGAACGTTTCGCTGGGCGAAAATTGCCAACCTCATACACGACGACTTAATGACGACGACGATTTTATGACGTTTCACTAACTAAACGCCACTCTTTGTTCGCGGGATGGTTCACCACATCATGACAAAACTGCGCACGGAGTTAAAACAAAGATTTACGGAAATAAAACTAAAAATCTTGATATCTGGATATTAAGGAAGAAAGGAAGAGAATGAATCCATTTTCGAAAGACTTAGTCGTGAATTGGCCTAATTAAATATGATTGAAAAAATTATGATTGAAAAAATTTGCTACTTCGAATGCTAAAACGTTTGAAGTAGACAACGAGATGGGACTGGAATTCATTTCGATGTCAAAACCTTATGTTATGATGATTATGAACCAAAACCTGGCTTTTATAGGTAATGTTGTAAGCATGGACCTAGTTAAGAATCAATATTTCTAACATGGGAATTTAAATCTACATAGGTAGTGATAGTCATCCTAGTCTTCCGTACATATTCGGAATGGTCCACAATTACGACGCCCCACCTTACATTTTGTAGTTAGTTAGTTACTTACTAGGTACGTACCCACTGCCAAATCGGGTTTTACTGGAACTGACCTAAGTAATTACCTATTATAACTTCATAACCCCAATTTTATTTACTTAATAAGACTGATTACAGACAGAAAAAGGCAGGCAGGTTTGACCAGATTTGGCAACATTTATTTTCATTAGCCTATGAAAACTGGAAGATTGCACTGCACTGTACATTTAGTTAAATACCTAGATAATCACGGTCCATATGCAATGCAACCACTTCTAGGTATGTTTATAACATATCTTTGAACGTCCCGACCTTTCAATTAATCACAAAAATGTGACATTGCGTATGCCAACTAATTTGAATGAATGTATTTACGGTTTAGACGCTCGGCGTGGCAACGTCGCGGCGCCCGCAACGCACGAGCTGGCAACGCGCGCGATGCGGCTATACCTGCTGAGCTCGCAACATCGCGCTTTCACACGGGGTAGAGTTTATTTTTTATTTACGGAGTAACTTTTAATTTCAAGGTGAAACGTAATCGTTATCGGTTTACTCATTCACGATTTGAACTAGGAATTAATATCCTTGTTACGCAAATATGCACGTGCGTGACTCATATCCGAGTTTTTATATTCATCAAGCTTACGCGGGGTGGGGTGGGTAGGACCTAGGTATTTCAATTAAGTACAAAAGTATTTCAATTCAAAGTTCCAACTTGGTAAGGGTAGTTATAGTTACTTATAGAAAAGGTACTCAGGTAAAGTGACTCAGTAATATCCGGTTTCCAATATTCCAGTTGCACTCCAAACGAGCGCTGGATTAAAATGGCGATTGTCTACATTATTCCAGTCATTTAGAAGCCGTTTAAGTGTAAAACACTACAGTGACTATGATTTCAAGAAGAAAGCAGCCTATGAAAAAATAACCTTCTCCCAAGAATAAACAACATTCGTGTTTACTTGTACCTACCTACTTGTGCGACGCTTCTGGTAGCACTGGATTGATTGGCCGTCTACACTTGTCTACACGATTCCAGTTGCACTGGAATGGGCGCAGTGGATTGAAAAGTAGATCTCCATTCCAGTTACTGGACTGTATCTCTCACTGGATCTAGTGCATCCCAGTGCCTGTTTACGATTATTTTAGTTGCAATACAGCGCTGATTTAAATAGCAGGAATGGAATCCTACTGCACTTAAGTACTGGACATAACACCTGTTATTTCAAATTTAACCCTTATAGCATAATGATGTATATATGCATCGTATATTTTAAGTTCAATTTCAAACAAAAAATTTAAGCAAATTTCAAACATATAATTTATGCAGTAAGATTTGAAGCTTTGACAAAATTTAAATTTGGAAATGAACTTTAAAGACGCGTTCACTTTCGACATGCTATGCATTTAAGGGTTAAGAGTTGGTAGGAAAAAACGCATCAGTCATAAATGATATCATATTATTATGAAGGCCAACGAGACATTTTTATTTTTAAATCACTTTACTACTAACTGTCTCAGTGTATTTATCATAAAGACATTATGGGTTAAAAGTCCCTACCTATTCAGTTTATGGTTTGAAATACTTTCTTGATTGAGTTAAAGCAAAAGCCAAAAGGTAAAATATGTTAAAATGCACGTCAATAGGGACAGCCTTAATTCTACAGCAAATTTACGCTTCCACAGAAAACTGTATAAAATGTTTTAAAAAATTGGATCGAGAGTTTTATATGTTTATCTATGAGTATTTTGTTCTTTTTCTTTAAATCCTCTTCGTTACTGGAGCCTCCTGACGTGGAGTAGATGTTGGCAGTCAGTTAGGATTAGCTAACAGACTGTGAGCTAAATGCAATTTTCTCGGATTCGGATCATTTGGACTTAAAATACGAGTAGATGCACGTTAAGGATAGTAGAGAACTTGTGAAGAAGAAACCTTGCGCAATAAAGTATACGTGTCGATTATTACGTTGTCGTGGATTCACCCGTTGTTTTCTTATCGCTGAAAGGAAACACTGATCACTAATCGGTTTGTACAGCGAGTTTAGTAAACATTCTTTGTGCGCGGCGGTTGTTGGTTAAATACGTCGCAGTTTACTAAACACATGGTTAGAGGTCATTTGGCTGATCAAATTAGACAGAGCATGTTCTATGTGTTAGTATGATTAGTTTATAATAGCTGACGGTGATATTTAACGCCGAGTAGCTCCCATTTTAATGAATGCCGTATATTTCTTAAGACTCAAGAGAAATAATGCATCCCACGTTTGAAGTTAATATTTTGGAGTAACACTCTTGTACCCCAGAATACCTATATTTTATTTCATCCCTGTAATCTCTTTTCTTGTAGGTACGCGGGAACCTTTTATCTACTCCTCATTTCCATCATTGATTCGACACACAAATGCTATGCTCTCCGCTTACACTTTTTGCACTGGTATAGTGATTGTGAATAACGTCTACAAAACACAGTTAATGTTGTGGTCAACTTTAATATCATACATTAACAGACAATTTCTCATTTGTCGGCCAGTCTGTCGGTGCGTCTGGCGGACAAAGCAGATGTCATTACCGTAGTCGCCGACCGTGAAATGAGAGTTACATAAATGATCGAGCCGGAGGCGCTTGCGAATAAAGAATACCTAAATGTTGTAGGCAAATAATTATGGAGCAAAGTGAAATTCAGGTCGAGAAAAAAAAAGATTATGGTAGCAGTGATAATTCAGGTAAACCTATATGTATTCATCCAGCCAGTCTTAGGGTACGTACGCACTGTGCGGCTGCCGGTACTGCGGCCGGCCGCAGGCCGCGGCCAACCCGACGGCCAACTGCAGTGGGGCCAACCGGATAGTGCGTATAGCAACCGTCATGGTTTGCGGTCGTGCACTTTCAATTCAATGCCAAGCAGCCGCAAACTGGCAACCGCAGTGAATGCGCTTAGTGCGCACAGCGACCGTCCGGTTACCCGCCAGTCGGGCCGCAGCGCTCCGAGCGACCGTAGCGGATGGGCGGTAGCCGCATTACAGTGCGTATAGATAATACGGTTTCCAAACAAATTTGGGCTTCCGGTTAGCCGAGCGGCCATCCGCAGTGCGGCTAACCGGACAGTGCGTACATACCCTTATACAGTATAAGTTATACTTGAGACTGGAATGTTGAGCATACTTAGAACTTTGTCATTGTCCTTGTCATGTGTCATTTTATGTTCTGTTTGAAGTTTACTATGACAACGCACTAAAGTGCTTAACATTTTCGTTAGAGTACTGTACCTGCAGAGAGAAGTAACCCGCCCTTCATACAAGTTTCGTAGCAAAGGGGGTTACATTTCTCTGCAGCTGACTGTAGATTGGCATCAAGAATAGACAGATCAGTTTGATACGTGTACGTTGATGATAGAGAATTCCAAGGTAGGTAGTACAAATTCAATTGTATGCGAGTTTTTAATGGCAGCCTTTATTCTCGTAAGAAACTCCATATTGGTTATACCCTAACAAACAACAGCCATAAGAAAGGTCAGATCATGTACATATAAATCTTCTGTGACAAGCACGAATTCTCAGAAAATATCCTAAAGGGGAGTTTTTGTACTTAGTATTTAGTTTTAGTTATGTTTTAATAAATTTTTCTGTTATTTGTTTGTCTTTTGTATGAAAAATGAAAAAAATTGTATTACATAAAAACCATTTTTGACGTCATTCGGAGTTACCTAAAAAAAAGAGAGTGACATAAGTTTACACATTTATTTTCTAAACACGACGTGTATATTCGAAATCCAGTATTTTAAACAGTAAGTAATTTCATAAAGCATTGATCAATATATCCAATTTAACAAAAATGGCATCAGTTGTAAGTAAAGTGAACATGCACAGATTGGGATTTTTCCTTCCAAGCACAAACGTACACTCCACTCACCCAAAAACGTGCCGGAATTACCCCAATGCACCTATATGTATATAGTTAGCTCTTAGAAACGTTTAGACTAGCATAAGAGTCATGAGAGCGAGCAAGAAGAGATACAAGGCTGAAGGTGGCATTTGGAGCTATAGCTCTGTAGGTATAATATGTAGGTACAGCAAGTAGGTAGTAAGTAAGTAGTTCGTGCAAAAGTTCAACGGTTTGTGACCCACGGTTAAATTAAAAGGTTCGTGTTTTTTTAGAATAATAGGTACAGTGCTCCAGCCAGCGTGAAGATGCAGAATGCAGATCCACAATGCACCGGACGTTCATTGTACGCATGCGTATTATATGCAAATGTTTTTTTTCCTACTGCGTGCAAAGCAGTTTGTTTATACACATGTGTTTAACGGCTCGGTACTGAACAGATGGAAGATTAAATGCAACTTTCGTATTTTCGTAATTCAGCAGCAAGGCAAGGCTTTCTACCTTTTTCGTGCATTTAAAGCAACGTAAAATAAAATGTTTTATTATTCTATTTTTCAAGTAGAATTTGTAAAAAACCAATAAGGGAGATGTCACGTCATCAACACCATGATCCTCTTCGTCATGACAAGTATGGTGATCATCATTCATGTCAGTTGCAATTGTTGCAATACTTGCAATGCAGCCAGGGGTTGCAGATAATTTAAAAATAGGTACAGTCGGCTACAAAGAGATGTATCCACTTTTGGACCTTATTACAATGCAATAAAGTGAGGAAGTGGATACATCTCTTTGTAGTCGACTGTACCTATGGGGAAAACTTGTGATCTTTTCCTTACCTACTTATTTTGTTAAATGAAGCAGCAGGTTTCTAAAATATAAACCACTACTACTTAGTGAATAATTAGACGAAACGAAAGAATGCTAGAACATGACGTCTTGTCTCCATTTTCACTAAGAAAACGAAAATTATATGTAGAATTTCATGTTCGTTCGCTTGGTCTAAACGCAACTACGCAGCTAACATAATGAAATGACGGTGATGTTATTGATGACGATGACTCATACACTTTTTCTAGTGCTGGTCCTAGGACCTTGTGCAAGCACTGCCCGTTACCACTACCTATCTTATTATTTAACCTACCGCCAAGTAGCTCAGTGTTTTCTTCCATTGTGGGGAAAAGACAACCGGTGAAATTACTAGCATAGAGAAATTCCTTCTTAGTCCTCAGTCAGAGTGGCAACGCGTTTGCAGTCTTAAGATGGTTGTCTTGAGAATGCAAATGTCTATGGGTCTCAGATAGGGTTGCCAACCTTACTATATTATATAGTATTCTACTATATATTGGGTGAAAATACTATATACTGTTGGAAAAATATATAGTAGCAAAATCTACTATATTTTGACCACTCATTAAATATTTTCATATCAGTGATTCACTTCTCCCAAAAACAAACACCTCCTCAAACTTTCTGCCGGATCCAATAAAAACACATAAAAAAGATACCTACTATATATTTTTTAAACCTACTGTTTTTTTCCCTCCTAACCTGGTCAAATACTATATTTAAAGCAAAAACTGTTGGCAACCCTAGTCTCAGATCCCACTTACCACCATCAGGGTGGCCTGTGTGTCCGTTCGCCTTCTAGGTGCGTACCTATATACCTACCATACAACAAAAACTTACACTGTAAGAATTATTTTAAAATAAATGAGTACAGAATTGCGGCTTATTGCGGCAGTCACGATCCAGAAACGATTTTTATTTAATTGGAATACGAATTTAAAAAATAAATAAACATGCAATTCTTGCGTTGAAAAAAAATCGCGCCTGTTGCCCGTTTGGAAGTGGGTCGACGCGGCAACGTCGCATAGCGGTACCGGGGCGGAACGGCAACGGCGCGCGTTGCCAGCTCGATACCTACATTATTGATGTGGTTAGAGGCCTGGCAACGTCGCTTTCGGATATTTTTGATTTGATATTAATGTCTGTGTATTTGTAGATCAGGCATAGCAAATTTAACCATCTATAGCAATAAGTTTTAGTCCTAAATACAAATAAGTACCTATATAAATGTTGAGCAAAGTCAAACATTATGAGTAGGTATTTAAAAAACTTTAATAGTCATCCTAAATATAAACTTGCTGTAACATCAGCATCACATCAAATCACATCCAAACAAAGAATGAAACTAATTAGTTTGTTTCCGTATCAAATCTGCGTACAGAAAGAAAGTTATTTAGTACTTTCTAGTCTATCTAAGAGTCAATCTGTAAAATAATAGTAAGAATGTACCTAATTTGGTAACTATTTACGCGTATACAGTCACCAGCAATAATATATTATCCTACATTGGGCGCAAAAATATCTGACACGTGTTTATTACTAGAGGTGGTCTCAGATATTTTTGTGCCCAATGTTGGATAATATAAATATTATTGCTGGTGAGTGTACTTACAAGTTAAGTTCCCACATCGATTGCTTGATGAAATCCGGTTCGAAGGACTACTCAAATAGGATTAAGTCCTGAATGGTTCAATAGGCAGGTACCCAGTAGCTATGGCTGATATCGCATCAACTAATGAGATATTTAGCATTAGCTTATGGACACATAATTAGAACGTATTACTCTAAGTACACAATAACATTAAAAGGAAACTTACTTTCTTATTTAATTAGGTAGGTATTAATTGAGAGAATCTAAATTTTTTTTATAAAAGGGACTGGTTAAATATTTTAACACGCTTTCAAATATTACAGGCAGCTAGTAGTCACCTAGTTTAGTTTTCTTTCAGAGAATGATTTTTTTAACATAAATTTGTACCTACCATACCAACTTCTGTTTTAGATGTTGACAGTAAAGATTCATTTGTTTACACTATCCACGAAATAATACTCCCCCAAAGACACGAAAAGGTCAAGGCTGATTTTAAAATTACTTACTAAAAACATAAAGAGTGTGTTTAGATAGACCATACAGACAAATGTGACATCTACGTTCCTTGAAACTTTTAAAAAGTGTATAAATCTTATCAAAATAGGTACAATACATCAAACCACTCTTCGCTCCTCACTCCCCCAGAGACCCCATTTACTTTTAGGATGCTTCGAAATCAGAAGCGGTTAAGTAAAAGCTTTCGAGAACCTGTAATTTGATACTACCGCCATTAAATAGAGCTAGGCGAAGTATACTTGAAAACATTGTCTGTGAAATGCCAGACATTTAAAAAATATATAAAAAAAGACGCAGGAGAGGTACCTATACGTTAGATTGTTGGTGTGTACTTGACTGCTTCCTAGATATATTATAAAACTTTAATCTATAGACCATACACGTACTTTATTAACTCTTGTACTTTTGTATTTTTGCGAGACGAGGTTTCAAGAATCTAAAATGTAACACCACCGATAAGTGGACAAATTTAAAACGGCGAAGCAGTTCTAGCTCTGGCTAAAAGCGTTTGGAAAAAATGAGAGCGATGTTCTGAGTAACATTGAGTTGCTGCCTAAGTGTTAAAAAATCATTAAAAAAGGATACAAAAAAAAGATACTTACAATTTACTAGCCGAATTAAAAAATAATCAGATCATAAAAGATACAGGCCGTTAACATTCCAACAATTCCAATTATGAAAAACCGCTTGTGAACATTATGAACCTACTCGTAGTTGCTGAATTCCGTTCATTCATTCAATTGCGTGCGATAGTCGCATCGCAGGCCGGCCGGCCATGCGCAGAGAGCCGGTCGCGCGTCAGTCGCACTCCCGCTCGCGGACGCGTTTATCGTCATACAAACGCAGCGAGGTCGATACATTAAATTCCAGTCCGCCACTCGCGTCGCTGCCAAGCCCAAATGTGACAAAATGCCGTTCCTTGATTTGAATGAATTCAAAACTATCCTTTGACATAATACAGTAGTGTTCAAATTGGACTGTTGTAGGTATTATGATTAAAAACAAAGGAGAGTAAGGACAAAATTACTTTTAACGTGTATTACCAACAAATAAATATGAGTAGAGCAGAGTTCCTAATGCATCTATAACCTCACTTTTCTTCGCTAATTAATTGACATTCCGTCGTCCGTTTTAGATAAACACGTGTTTTACCATTGGTACAGACGACTTTTCACGGACAATAACGTGAATGTCTACAATGTTTGAACACATGAATCCTGTCCGTTTGATTGAGGAGGTGAAGGCGAGGCCTGGGCTGTACCGGAGCGACCAGCCGGCGGACAGGGAGGAAAAATTAGCGCTTTGGAAACAAGTCGGGGCCGCCATGTTCGATGATTGGGGCACCTTTAACAAGGCTACGGCGTACGATAGAGGTATGTATTGCCGAACCAATAAGACTTGAAGAAGAATTTGCGTGTTAAATTAGGTAATCAAAATGTATATTTTTTACTTTCTGAATCGATAAACAATAATCAATGACCCCAACGTGTAGGTGACCCGGTTTTGCGCTTATCGCGAGGATGAGACGAATCTGACCGATACGGGTGACACATGCGCGCTGATAAGCTCATGTCGCAAATGTCATGCGCACAGTCATGATCAAAGTAATGTCACCGAGAACACGTTATTGGTTGTAGGGTTATAAGGATGGTTAATATTTTATGTCGGTTTAAAACTATGACGTTGTTTTAATAATTGAAAGTTAATAAAGTGACGCTATGAATTGACTGCCATGAACTCGTTATCACTCTGTTCAAAATCGGCCCAGCAATCGGTACATCATTGGTTGAGCACTATACCGCTATAGTTTTATTTGAGAGCGGTGTTAGCGATAGCGATACATTGAAAAGTATTTAGTATTTCCGTTCATTCATTTACTTGCGTCGCGTCGCGTGCGATATTAGCGTCAAATAAGGAAAGTCCAAATAGCGAAAAAAAGGGCAAAAATAACGCACGTGTTGTGGTCATACGATTATGAACATATGATAATTCCTCATTTAAATAAATACAACGCAGTCCAGACAGGCCTCTAATGACATGTTAAATATATTGCCTCAATAATAATTATAAGTCAACGGAAGCTCGACAGAACCAGTCTTCGAGAACCGGTAGCGACTGTGGAGAGGGTGCCAAGCCCTTTACAAGACGGTTGAATACTGGACAACGTTAGACAGCTGACAGCCTTAGGCTTTATAAATAAAACAACAGCTGTCCCAAGAGTCTCGCCACTCCTACGCAAGGAGACATTCCAAAACATACTTTGTAAAGAATGCCTGAAACAAAGAAGAGTTGAAATAGGTATCTATTTGTGCAATACAATGAAGATTGAGTATTTAATCCAACTAGATCGGATATCCAGAGAATTTATTTTGGAATTAGGTACCTATTTTACAAAGGTTGTACATAAGTATTCTATTCAACAATTAGGTATACCTACCTAACACACTAGCACACTACACTATTGATACGATTACGATTGCTGTTTAACATTTTTCAGATATCCATGAAAAGCAACTTAAGGGCGTTTTACGTTTTGTTCATATTGTCACCCTTCTCTGTGTGGTCCGTCTGGTGGCGCATCCAAAGCAAACTCACTTGGACCAACAAACTTACTACTCGAACCATTTGCATGTATGGTTCGTGCAGCGGTACGTCTCTGACCTTCTATCTAGTATACCAAGCGCGTAGACAGTACACGCACGGGTATAGTTAGGTTTGTCTTAGGCGAGGTAAGGTGAGTTTGCTTGAGGTGAGTTCACCTAAAGCTGGCTTGTGCTATAATGTCTGCCAGCCGACACAGCCAATGTATGTATGTACGCGATGACCTGTGTGTAGAAAAAACCGAAAATACATGTATAGTGCTCAACTTATTCACCAGCTAATACCAATACCAAGCCGATCAAAACCATTGAACAACGGAAAGGTATGATTGTGATGAATTGTTGATTATTTTGGGTCGCCGGTCGCAGTCGCTACTACTACTTAGACTATCGAAGTTCGAAGTTACGTTAGGTCCATCGGAGTCCATCCATCCCTTTATCTGGATTAAATAACGAACGACGAGTGAAACGGATGGTGCATCCGCAGTGTCCAATGTACTACTATGTGTTACTAGAACTTAACTACTGGACATAACACGAAATCTATCGCTTTTAAGATAAACTGTTTCCAGTTCTACAGCTGCAGAAAAAATGGCGTTCCCTGCGCGACGCGTACAACCGCGAGCTGCGTGCGCGCAAGACGGGCGTGCGGGTCAACGCGCGCGTCTACATGCATTTTAAGCGCATGTGCTTCCTCGGTGGCTTCGATGGAGAAATTAGCGAAGAGTAAGTCACTAGAAACTAATAAAAAGTCAAAAAAATCCTTGATTGATGTATGACTTACGTACATACACAATGGATTTCTGAACCACTAAAGAACTACGTCAAAGAGACTTACCACATGAGATTAATTAGGTACGACATATTTACGTATACACATTTAGAACCAACATATCCTATAAATAGATGCCGCCTAGCTTTTCACAATTTTGACAGTTACGAGTAACGACAGAAAAGTAGAAAATATCGAGTATTTGTCTAGTTTCATATTTAACCTAACCCCCATTGTTTTCAACAGCGACCAGGACAATGTCAGCGAGGTCGTCAAACCCAAGAGACCCCGAATCAAGAAGCGAGAAAAGGAGTCTTCACCAGAAAGTGTTGGGCCTCCAGAGGAGATTGAAATGCCCATCTACCCTGTTCTGGATGTAGGATTGAGCGAGGATCCTGACAAGTTGTTCCTGCTCTCGTTTCTGCCGGAGATACGCCAGCTCCCGCCGAAGATCAAGATGTGGGCAAGAGCGCAGATAGCCAGAGTTATGCAGGTCAGTGTAAAATCTAACCAAGTAATTATTAAATACCTGCCGTCACTCAAGTGTCAATGTGTCATGTTTTTTCATACAGTAGGAACGAGTGTTCAAGTTTACGGGCGTCAACATTTTCTGCAAAGCAAATCAACAGCTAACAGAAAACAAAAATCAGGTCTTTACAAGATGATGTTTTTTCTGCAGGAAGCAGTGACGACTCAGTACAGCGAACCAGGAGGCAGCGTTGGTTTTGAAGAGATTAAGACAAGAAGAAGCGAGAGCGATGGGTAGCATTAAGCGAGGTTTCAAGCTTTTTCCTCCTTTTCATTATCCTGTTACATAGTATTAGAATTAGTATTGTAAATAGTCTAGTCGTTAATTAAATAAATATTGTATTTTTTTTACTTGTTTCAATTCAGATAAAGTTGTGTATTTATTACTTACCTACTCATTTGCATGTTTTTCGTGAGTTGATGCAGTTTAATTGTTACAAAAAATAACCTAGCCTAAATTACTTCGGTCAAAACGACTGCCTTAGTGCCTTTTAATCAAATCTTTTTAGTGTTTGGGTGTAGATTCGGCCAACACAAATGATTCTGAACAAAAAAACGCACAAATGTCATGGCAACGCAGTTGGCCTTGTCATTAGTAATCTCGCCAACTAATCTAGCGATCCTGGGTTCGATCCCCAAATATTAGGGAATAGGTAGGTGCCTATTTGTTCCGAAGTCTTGGATATTTTCTATGCATCGATCGAAGTATTTATTACTGAATATGAGTATGTTTATCATAGTACAAGTTTAGAGCTTAATTTGGGACTAGGTCACTTTAAGTCATGATTGTCCCGTGATATATTATTTTTATTAATTTATAATGTTACGATGCTAGTTGCAATGGCCATCTATGTGGTTGGACACGCTTAAACACAAAAACAGACCAAACTGTTAAAGAGGTACCAACAGTTGCATCATGTTTGGTAGCAGAAGCCTTGGATTCAAATGACGACACTGTTTAATGTAGTTAAGAGTCATTGCTTATTTAAACATCCAATTTTAGGCACTACAGTAATTTATTTTTGATTAAGACACACAATCCTTTGTTTAAGATTTATTCTAAAAATTCACGGTTTTAAATTCTCCAAACTTGGCACGATTCTACAAGAACTTCGGTAAAAGTAGCGTTTTGGAACTTTTTACTCTGCGCGGATTGCCAAGTTGCGCAATTATTCTGTGCTTGGCGTATGAATTATTTTAAAGAATGTGGAAAAACGTGGTCTATATTCGCACAAAAAAATATAATTGGAACTAATGAAAGTGTGTCTAAAATAAGTAACAAAGAGGTGGGTAGGTCGACTGGGGACAAATGTTGTTTGCAAGTAGGTACCTAAGTAATTAAACCTCAATAGTAGAAAGTGTAAAAAAAAAGTTAACTAACAACAGAAGCAAAAATATAGGTAGGCACCATAATAATATCAACGGGTTCTTCGTAGCTTGGCAACGAGACGTGTTGACGATCTAAGAAAAATAAACAATTCTAAAGAAATTTATTTAATTTATTTTACTGAAATTGCATACCTATCGTTATCAATTTCTTTATATTGTTGACTTCAAGGTACGTTTAATACATTAAGAAATCAAGTTTAAATAAAACACACTTGCAAGTCTTCAAACACGCACCAACTTTATAACTCCATTCAAAACGCTCCCGCGTCGTTGCCAGCTCGTCGCGGCTGCACGGCGTTACCGCTGCGATCCCACTCCGTCCCCATCGCGGTTGCGGGCCAGTCGCGTGCCGCGTGCGATACGCACTCGAACCGCTGCCGCCAACAACGGCTGTCACCGAAAAGTTTTACACATATTCTAAACAAGTTTGACGTTTCAAAAAATGTCGTTTTGTTTCGATGTAGAAGAGTTTATAGACGAAATAAAGAAGTACCCAGCGATATGGGATTTGACTTGTGAAGATTACCGGCATCAAATGAGAAAACAGCGCGCCTGGGCCGAGGTGGCTCGCTTGTTCATAGAGGACTTCGACGAAATGGATGAAGTCGATAAAAGTGATGTTTGTAAGTTTCAAGTTTTGCTATCGTAAAACACGCCTAGCTACCTGTGATTGATTAAAGTGACGTCACAGAGTCTATCTAGAAGTGTTTATCTACTTGTTTTATAAATGTCCGATTGAGAGAGTTTATCAGGATATTGAGGATTGTTTTGTGTTCGATAACGTAAAATAAAACGTTTACAAGGGATTTAGGCAAAATTTACAATAATTAGTTATTAAAGAAGGATAAAAATTGTGACAGGAGAAGGGCAGGTACACACCTACCTGTCATGTTGTCGAGTTTGTGTTGCAACTAAATGGGAACTGAATGTTTGAAAAAACTCTAAGTATAGCGTTTTAGATCTACGACACGTCCCGCCCTTCTGCTTAATTTTTCATAAGCAACCGTGCATCGTCAATTTACTGGGGGGACGTGAGCCGTCGTAGATTAAAAACACTAACATTATTTTTCTGTTCTGTTGTTTTTGTGTCTCACACATTCTAAATATAGTTATGTTCAAAAAATATTAGTTTTATGATTAAACAAAACAGCATAGGTGCGTGTTCTTTGACATAGCTACTATATTTTTTTTACTTTCAGTCCGAAAATTATTCAACAAGTGGCGGAACATTCGGGACTCCTTCGTAAGGCACATGAAACGGCCTGATGGGAAAAAGGGCTACATGTACGCGAAAAACCTAACGTTTCTCAAAACCATTTACAAAATAACCTCAGAAGGTGAACCGGACGCGGAGAACGATTCAAATTCCAACCTTCAGTGGGAAAGTGAGGACGATCAGAAGCTGAAAAAACCCAAAAAGCAGAGATTCCATGTTCTAAACGAACACTCGAACTGGAGCGATGAGGATCCACCGTCCACGATAGAAAATTTAAAAAGAAAACGTATTCCAAATGTAGTTATGAAGACTGAGAACGTAGAGTTCGTCGATACGCCTCCGTTACCAGACAGCTTCTCGATGGAAGACGAAGATAGGTCCTTCTTTGAATCTCTCTTACCAGCAGTAAGACAATTCGATTTAGACGAGAAGTTAGAGTTCCGTAGCCAAGTAATCAGTTTAGTTAGAAAAATAAGGACGACTGCTCATAAGATCGATTCAACCCTGCGTACTGATAGCTAGCTGTTCATTTTAGTTGTGGTCCAATTGTCAATATAAGACTCATTCCAATAAATATTAAGTATTTTTCAATAATTGTTTGTAGCGATTATTATCCTTCACGTAATTTGTTTCCCACAGGACACTTCATTAATGAAAGCTGTATTGAGTGATGCCACTTGTTGTATGATAAAAGTCCTTATAAAATTGTGTAAGTATGAAGATATTAAAAAAGCATTAAAACTTCAGAATATTTCCTCCAGAGTAGCTGAAGTAGGTACTTGTTCTTAATCTTGACTCGAATGGGACGTAACTTTTATGAAAGAACGTTTTGCGAACCGAACCTCAAGTGCCCTACCGTTAGGCAAACTAGAACACTAGAAAATAACTAGGTATCCTGTATTATCTGTAACTCTGTTTTTTGTGAAATACCCTACGAAGTCAAGGAGTAATGTCGTTGATGCTGACCGGATGAATGTTAAAAGAAAGTGGACTCGATTTGCTACATCAAATTTATAAACCATCCACTTTGCGTCCGGACAGGTCCAGCTATCTCTAAGTTGTTTGTTCATTATTATTCATTAAAACGTTTATTACCACAATTTATTGTAGAAAAAGATGCAAATGTTTAATATCACACTTGGATCAAACTTTGACGATAGAAGAGACTATGTAATAAATTGAGATATATACCTGTTACCACCAATTTGTTACTAATGGTGGCAGCTCGGATTTTTTTTCCATCTGTTACCTCTGGTAACCAATGCAAAAAAAACCAGCTGTTGCCAATAAAATTAATAAGTAGTAACTACTGCAAATTATAGTTCCCAGTAGTTACAACTGGGAATTAAGTATACGTTATTTTAAATAAAAACACGCGTGATGAATATTTGACGTTATGTGTCTAACAGAAAGTAGTAATAATTTGTTTACATCTTTGGCAATTTCAATTGACACAGACTATACATATGCTGCGGTTTGGGTTCGCCGTTTCAACCTGATTTTAAGCACCAATGTAGGTAGTTGGAGTGGAGAAATAGCCTTTTTTCAGCTCAGATAGTTGCCCCAATATAGCAGGCAGAATGTTAGTAAGTAGTAAATATTGTGCAATAATGAATTAATTAACGCACTTTTTGAAAAGGTTTTCTTCAGAGTACTATATTCTCTTTTAGTGTACTATATTTTTTACACCTTGGGCTTGAAAATACTATATTTGCCCAAGAAATAGTTGGCAACCGTAAGACAGGTTTTTAGTGGCAATACCTGGGAAATTTTATTTTCAGGAGTTGCCATTGGTTGGAAAAAGATGCCAGCTGTTACCAGTTTTAAGAATTGGTGGTGATAGGTGGGAATATCCCAACGGATTACGCCTGTATTTGCACAAAACGGAAATAACGCGGTGTTTATAGAGAGGTTCCAAAAAGATATTAGAAAGGCTTCCTTACTCCAAAATGTGGATTTCCAGTAAAAAAAAAACATGAATTGTTAGATGCTGTTCAAAAGATAAAGACTTAAAGTAGAAAATATTTTATTTTTAGGTTTGATCAAGATTCAGAAAAAATATTTATTTCACTTTTAAATAATGGGATAAATACCTGCAGTTATTTAATATTTATCTTCCCTATTTCCCTTCTAAATAAGGGGACGCTAACTGATCCACAGGCGGACGCAATCAGGAAAGTGTGGACGCGAACTGGGTAAAACGCCTGTTTGAGCTATTTGTCGATTTATAAAATAAATTATGACATGTTCCGTCATACACTTTAGCTTAGCTTAGTCTTGTTAAGTTTAGCACACTTTAGTGCAGTAAACTTAACAAGACTAAGGAATATATAACATCCACTTTTCGTTTAAAAATATCACAGAAACAATTTTATTTTTTGTTTCAATCTTACTCCGTTTTTGTCTCAAACTTATACTGAGTGCCGGTTAGCATTGCAATAGAGGACATTGACACCCCTCTACCAAGAAAACGCCGTTATTAATAACTACACCACCCATGTTCCCGAAACATCCCGAAATTAGTATTTTTTACTTTCGCTATTGTATTTTGGTACCGGTAATACGTTCATCTAGTCAAACCACTTAGCGCTGCAGGGATCGTAAACCTTGACGCTTACAATATCCTTTTTTAAAATTAAAATTACTCCAGTAATGACAAAGGCTGGGTTTTATAGAGGTTAATTATTAAATTTGGCTTTCACACAAAAATAATTTATATTTGTACCTACGCTTTAGGTTTTTAGATTAGCGAATGTTGTCGTTTATTATTTAAGGGATGACGCTATCCATATTAATTTTGTGTGAAAGTGAAAGCTCGGTTATAATTTCCGTAACATCATTGGCGACTAGGACAATAAAAGTCGGCCGGTCACCTTTTCTGGGTACTACTTACTACCTGCACTAGAGATGTGACACACACTCCCTAAGGTCGTGCAGGTGCAAATGAGATAGCACGATAAAAAGGTTTTATTGCCCTAGTCGCCAGGTGATATTACGGAAGTTATAGTACATTACTTAACAAGGGCTGTAAAAGAAAGAAAGCCCGAAATCGCAGGTATTTGAGACCCGAGCCGTAGGCGAGGGTTGTAAATATGCGATAGAGGGCTTTCTTTTTTACTGCCCGTGATGAGTACACAATTTTACGTCTTCACCTGGCCACAATGCGAGTTTTACCGTGCGCGCAGCGTGCGATAAAACTCACATTATGGCCAGGTACTACGTAAACATTACTACTATTAGTTTAAATAAAATATACTTATATTATTACTCTGGCCTCTGGTTCCATACTTCGCTATCCGTAACAAACGTAACGTAACACAACAAATAACGTAAACAAAACAAATAACGACCACACAACAAGCAACAAATTAACAAACAAAACAAACAACAAAAATCCGCAGTAGTATTCCGAAACTCGACTGAACGCAAGCAAACCCGAAAATGGAACGGCAGTTCTGGCAAAATGGTGGACCGAGGGTGCCGCTCCCCTGACTCAACGCGTCACAGTCGTGTCAAGAAAGATAAGGCCGTGGTATCGACGGCCGCGGGTAGCTGAGCGGCTAGCGGTGTCTGCCGGCGACATAAGTGTTCAGGTGATCGGTCTTAATTATTTGAAATGACTTCGTCTACATGTAGAAATAAACAAAGTTAAACGCATTTAAGATTTTATTTTTTTGGCTGTAAAAACTGCATTTTATTAGTAAATGAACTATTGTTATGCATATTTGTAACTAAAACAAGATACACAAAATAATTCATACTAAAACACATTAAATAAATACACTGTGAATGATATAAAGCATATTGGGCATCTTTAACTACTTAGCACTTTTTTTAATTACGACACTTGCACGCACCTAGTGAGCCCGTGGCTCCATCCTACCCTGTACTATGATACTCAAGCGATGACATTTTTGCGACAGTTTTGTATGGATAATTGATTTGTCGCTAGGAAATTACGATATCGGGATAAAAGTCAAGTCGATGTCCTCTATTGCAATGCTAACCGGCACTCAGTATAGTACAGTTGCACTAAGTGGACGCAAACAGGCGAAATGACCCCACATGGAGGTTAATCTCAAAAGATTTTTTTGTTTTTTACTCTTAGGTATAATTTACTGAGAAGATAAATAAATTAATTTCTGCTAATCTACAGACCTTAAATGCCACATGGTCTTTTCTACGTCACAGATAGCGCTACGTAATGCGGTTACAAACAAAATGAGCTTATGACGTCTTCTTTTTCTTCTTCCCGACCACTTGTCCAAAGCGGGCGTAGCAAACACTGATAATAGGTATACAAAATATGTTTTCTCAGTAAATACCTACCTACCTAATAATATACTTTATTTACGACACTTGTTTTAAATCTTTTTAAATAAACCAGGCGAGCTGGCAACGTTTCGGAAGACGAAAGCGGGGATCGATACGAAGCCAGGGAATGTTCAGTACATTTCTCTATTTAGCTGTGTTTTGAACAGGAACCTTGATTAGAGCAACTTTTACCTAGCTACCTACCCATATGGTTTATTTTATTTGAATTAAAACTTTAATTCACAACTGTTGAATTATTGAAATAATCTTTACACAGACTTTTTAAAAAGAGTACCTACTTACCTAATAGGTATTTAGGTATGTGTCGCTTCTGTCTATTTATGAAAACTGCACGAAATAGAAAAAGTCGGATTTATATTTAAGTAGTCTATCTACATTTAATTGTAGCTTGAAAAATAATAGGTACCTAAGACAATGATTTCTCGTCAAAAGACGAATACAATGCAATGACATTTCAAACTCAAAACTCACAACATTTATTGCTACGGTAGGTATACCTATTTGAATGGTAGGTATAGTTATAAAAGTTAGTGTCAGTAAGTGTCAGCCTCACTGTCTCACAAGGATCCAGTTAAACTTTAATGAAGAATTGTACATTTTGCACTACCTATTTGCACTGATCAAATGCACCATTATCTATCAAACAGGTAAGCACAGAGCTAAGGTGGCCTGAACGAGGGTTAAGTTACTCCACAACAGACTAACCGATCTCTAGATAGGTAGGTACCTAACAACCTGAGGAATAAAATCAAGAAGCTGAACTAGGTAGGTTTACCCTACATGTACAGTACCCCAACGAAAATGTTAAGCACTTTAGTGCACTGTCATAATAAACTTCAAACTGAACATCAAATGACAAGTATGACAATAACAATGGCAGTCACAATGACAAGGTTCTAACTAAGTATGCTCAACATTTTTATTGGGTGACTGTACATGTAAGGTAGATTACAACTTTAAGCAATGCTAGGGCATCAGATGAGGAGTTCACTTCACCATACCACAGATACCTACCTATGTTCACGAGGCTTAACCATCAAGCTGATAATCACAAAAACTAACCAAACCTTAATGAGTTAGCAAATTAGCCGGATTCAAAAACAATGGTTAATCTCATCCTAACACTGATTGATGAACTCTACATCCTTGTTGAGACAATAGTAAAAAAAACGGGCATGCTCGCTGACGCAACCGCCTAGCTACAAAATAAATAATGCGTGCACGGAGTGGCAACGTCGCCGGCGCTCGATCGATCGCAGACGGGCTTATCGCACGATAACATTGCTGATAACGAGGTCTTGGGTAAGACCTGCCTGGGCACCCTGGGCATGGGATAAGTTAGGATTGCGGTCTATAACGGTCTATGAATTTAATAAAATAGGTACTTACCTACCTACTCGCTAGTTTAAAAGAATTTTGTGACATTAGATTATAGGTACCTAGGACGGTACGTTCCTATCTACGATTATTTTATTATTCAAATTGAAGGCATGTAGGTAGGTCTTAGGTAGTTATAAACAGGAATTTTAAATTGACAGAGTTGATTTTCGTTTTTAATAAACATTATACCTAGAGCTGCCTTTAGAATTCTAAGAAAGACTGCCTACTACTTACCTACCTACCTTTTTTTAAAATAAGTACTTATATTATTATTTATAAGTACCTAATCCAGGTGATCCAATGATCCGACTAGGTAAAAAACTTGCTCTCCTTGCATACCTACCACTACCTCGTTTCAAATTATATACCTATCTTATCGCTGAGTAGCCTACCAACGAGTTTTAATTACTTTAGCGTTGACTTAAAATATGTCACGTACCTAGTAGGTAATTAGAAATAAAACGAGATTTAGGTACCTACTTATATTAAATCTTAATGTTTCAACTTTGTAACGAAGAAGTTAGGTACCTGCTTACTTACACTTAAAAATAAGCAACTGAAAATTTGTACACAAAAAAAAATCTAGTTAAAACATAGGAACAACATTTCTGGAAGGTACACAATCTCAGGTACACTACAAAAGTACCTATGGGAACATTCTTTGAATGTAGTGGTAACACAACCTAATTATGATTCAAAAGAAAATTTACGCAAGCACGTCGTGACAGTGGCGTCGTGTGAGTTGGAATGTCATGTCAGTTGCGATTGTCATCTAGGCATTTGTACATGCTCACACGCTCACGTTTCACGTATGCAAACGTAAGGTCGAAACAAAGTAGCTATAGCTATAGAACCTATAACTTACAAATAAAATACGACCAATCAGAAGCAAAGCGCGCTAGTGTTTGTATGTCAGCGGTTGTATTGCACCGATAGTTACGTCAACACGTGTATTTGACTCGTGGTAGTGTGTCGTTGTGACACAGCAACCAACAGGGAGAGGTTTTCAGCTGTTTGCGTGAGTCTAAACACATTGCGAATACGGCTTCAATGTGTGCATGCTTCTTTGAGTACTAGCTGGATACGAAAGCGGGTCGTCTGTATAGTGATTCCTGCGCATGTGTGAGTGAGTTCAAAGCCATTCCACACAGAGTTGCGCCGCGAGTGGACGTTCGTATAATTCTCTTAACGTAATAGATACGTACTTATTTGGTTTTTGGCATTATGTAAAACAAAAGTGTATTAATATTACCTTTCTGTCACTAGATTCGGTAAGTAGTCAGTACGTTATATTTCGTTGTCCAGGAGCGCAATGGTGGTTGTAAGGAAATAAACCAATTTTAATTGCATTTTTTGTACCTTTAATCACCCATATTTATTTATAGGTTATTGGCCTTCCGCGTAACATGAAGTTACTGAATAAAATAAAATAACAAGAAACGTTTAATCTCTTGAACAATGAGGGTTAATCGAAAAGTTTAAAATCGATTCTAGGTTAAGCCAATAAAGTAATTTAATTTACAAAAAATCGCTCCTTTACATAAAACCATTCAGTATGGCCTACATTTCTGTAGGTTTGATGTCACGTGACCGGTCACGTTACCGCGTCGCCGCACTGAGCCGTAATTTTTTTTATGCCTACCGCCTACGTGGACTACTTAGACTACGTACCTTTTTGCGCTCTTGCGCTTTGTGTGCTTTTTTATTTTCTTTAGGATTAAATTCTTCAATTTTACGTGTTTTTAATTCCAGGGTTAACCAAAATATATAAACCTACACAATGACGAGGACATGCTGCGCGCATGGTTGCAGGTCTAGTACAAAGAAGAACCCTGGCCTTAAATTTTTCGATTTGTCGCAGGCGAAAGGAAGGTAATCTTATTTTTGGTCATATTATAAGTACCCACTTAAAATATTTCGGTGGTTCCTTACTAATTGAAGATAGTAGTATAGTACGATCGTAGTATAATTAATAAGATTAATAAGTTGCGTAGGTACCGTAGTCTGTTCATTACTGTGCCGCTAAAAACAAAACTTTGCAAAGTGTAGTTTGGTACCTATAGAATATAAAACTGGAATTGTATGTCTCTTTACATTTAATTGGTTAAAAATAAGCTGAATAAAATTGTGGGTAGGCACTTATTTAATTTTATGAATGTTTTGAAACAGTTACCTTGTTACAGCTTGGCAGAATGGCTGGCAGCGTTTCCGCGGCGCTACCGCGTGGACATCGTCTCGGACGTCACTGCTGGCAATACGAACGCCTACAGCATTTGCGAAGAGCACTTCTCCGATAGCCAGAGATGTCAAAGTCCAATTTCAATCGCGGAGAGTATTACCATCAATAGCGACAAAAGCTCACAAACAGACAACTCTTACTCCATAGCCAAGTTAAAGGTATCGCCCGTCGAAATAGTCGATATCCAACCCGATACCAACTATTTTCCAGAGTTTATCGCAGCGAGCAACATTCCACCAATAAATAATATAAATATTGGCGCTTATTCCGGATTAACTTATAATACAAACCCACCACAAAATCAGACCAATATAGTAATTTTACCTGAATTGGTTTCTAACGTAAGTTCTATGCAACCTCGGTCAGAAAATACACAATTACCTGCATTTTACCTAAATAACAATGCTTTGTTACCCGCTGTGCAAAGTTCATCAAGGCTAAATAAAACACAAAAGATGGGAGGCGCTACAAAGAAAATTTTGAATCAAGTAAGGATACGACCAAAGTCGAAACCGAGGATATTGAGAAAAAAATGTAAAAACACGCCTGAATTAATAATAAACGCGAATTTCCCATCACCAAATCTACAAACCAACACGAATGTTGTAAATATTCCTGGAATCCCAGCTACAACAAGTTTTATACAACCAACTGTCTATAGCGTTGATCCTTTATTAGTTCAAGACACAAATGCCATTCGGCTAAGTCCAAATACTAACAACAGTGGTGTAAGTGTTGATAATGCATTTCCTTGTGATGTGCCAATAAAAGTAGAACAGGTTGACGATCTATCACCGCAAAAAAATAGCCAAGACAGACTAGATGAACAAAAACAAGGTGAGAGAAATGCAATACAAGAAATACAATCTGAAAACGGTCCAGAAGAACATAGGAGTGACACAATACAAATAGAATTTAGAACAACTGACGACAGTAACACGACGTCTCAAGAGGATGAAATCTTAGAAGATTATGTTAAATTTGAAGTCGATGAGTCAAAAGAAGGCAATATTGAGACATATTGCTTTTTTGAAGATGATTCTGCAAAAAGAAGAAAGGTCGAAACAGATACCACGAAAAGCAAATTTAGAAAAGTGAAGGTGGAAATTCATCCTGATCCTGACCAGAATGACATATAAATTTCTCAAAACGATGTCAAGCAGGTATTCGATTAATTTAAGTGTTAAATGTTTCATTAAAATTGTTAAGATGACATGTCTTTTGACTTTTAAAAGACCTTAAAAAAGGAGGAGGTTCTATGTTCCACTGTATGTATTTTTTTTCATGTATGTTCACCGATTTCTCCGTCGAATTAAAAACTTTATGTATATATTACCCGGTTGTAGCCACTCTATATTGTCTTTTGCGAACTTTAGGTAAATTGGCTCTGTCTATTCCGATCACTGAATTAAGTACTTGTGTCATTCGAATGTTTTGTGCTTGACAGAAATAACCTGTGGAAAATGTATGTAACGACCCAAAATCCTTCCCATGTATAATTTTATACCAGTCCAATCCACCAATTACACCGCGCCACCGAGCCAAACCTGTCTTTACAGAGTTGTTTTCGACCACAGGTTACCTAATTAACCACAGAACCAAAATCAAGAAACCGGTCACTTGTTTAATTGGCTTATACCGTTAAACTTCGTATACGCGACACGATACGTAGAAGGCATCATTAGTAGGTACCTATCATATCAAGGTTTATGCAGGATATACCTATGTATGTAATTAAAAGAATCCACATCAACCCATTAACCTCGCAGTTTACATTATTGAGTAGGTATTTCCGATGAATAAACTGTGCTAGTAACGTGGGTGTTTGTTGACTTTAAGAGTTAAAGTACTTTCTTTGAATAGAACTGAAATAAGTCAAATAATTTCACAGATATGCATACCTACCTACTTACTTACAAACTTACCTATTTCATTATTGGGCCTAATAGATAATTCATGAGAAAATGTGTGTGTGCCACACATACAGACAGACAAATGGACATGGCAAAACTAAAAGGGTTCCTATCCTAGTTCGACAACGGAACCTAAAAATCGTAAATGCGATTAGTAAAGCAGCGTCTTAGGTTTTTAATATCTATTTTTTCGTGATTTGTGCGAAATAATTTATCTTGACTATAGGTAGCTACAAGGTACCTACCTAATCAACATTCCTAATGCGTAGGTAGCTTATGGACTAAAATACAAACTACAGCCCTCCCATTTTGTACAAATACCTTTCAAAAAAATGGGCGAAAATAAGCTCAAACACAAATCAAGTAATTTTATTTTTACCAATTTCTTATCCCAATTTGTCTCTCAGCATGAGTTGAAAATGTTGAAATGCGTTATACTCTCCTATCTATCACTTCCACGATACTCGAACAGCCCCGGTCGAACTTGCCGATTCGCATTGCCAAACAAGTTCGAAATGCGAATATTTACTCGGCGTGCACGAACTGGCAACGCGGCCCAGGCGCCCGGAGCGGCAACGTCGCCAGTACTTTGTATGAACAAGATCAGCTGCTTTTGTGTCGGTGTGAGTGAATAGATACGCTACATGAATATTTTGTTGTGTAGAAAATAGGGCTTTTTTACTATTCGCAGTTTGCACGTTGTTCCGTTTTTTATGACCCATTTTTAAGGAAACTCATCTGTCATGTTCATGTCATGACATGTACAATTTACATGTAATAGGTACCTGGGTATTAGGTATACATGTATAGCGTGTCTAGCTATTTGCTGTTTACACTAATTTACCTTTTATGCTGTCTTTCCTCAAGGTAATAATAATAAAGGAGGGTTAGAAAAAAATACCAACAGTAGGTAGGTACTAGTACTAAAAACTGTTTTGTAGCGACTGGTAGGAAATCCATTTTCTTTTAATGTGCTCAATAAAATTCCAATCTGTTTGACAGTAAAGCGAAAAGCTAAGGGCTCCCTCGAAGATGTTTTTTACGATTATTAAAAACCACATAAATTGACTTTTATTTAAGTAATAGGTATGAGAACATACCTATTTCAAAACCCGGATATTTTATGATTTACGTTACGAGTTATGGGTACTTTTATAGGTTTGAAAATTAAGAAAGAGCTGAATACCTAACTACCTACAATTTTCGCATTAAATCGGTAACATCAGTTTTCCGTATACCTAACATAATTAGGTACCTATAGCAGCGGCATGCTGATTAATAAACGAGGATACCCACAGCCTATTTTAGGGTTCTGTATCAAAAATATAAATATGTAGGTCGGTACTTCTTGGCGAGATAGTTAATACCTAGTGTTAATACAAAAAGGTCCCTATTATATAAAAGTACCCAAGTGTTTAAAATTATCTAAAAATGCTGTTCGTGTATAGGTACCTAGTTTTATTAAAATATTTTTTCTTGGCCTTGGATGCTAGGTCCTTCAGTCGAAACACATAGAGTTTAAGAATTACATACCTAACTAACTTAAATAATATAACAAGAATTTCTTGAGTGTGGCGCGTGCATACGTACATACCTAGATTCACTGTAGTGTTGCCACAATAACAAAATTACCTAACCTAAATAAAAAAGTACCCGTCTACTAAATACCTAGTACTTAGTAGCAAATTCAGAATAAGTTACGCCGCTTTAAGGCTTATCGGTAGGTAGGTACATTATACCTAGTGTTATTGTTGTTATACACGGTATTTTAAAAAGCACACTTATTTACGATCAGGCTAGTAACACGGCACATCGAGCCTTAACAAGGCTATGATTGCATTTAAAAATGCTACACTGTGATTGGAGCATTCGAATAATGCACCAATCACGGCCTTGCAGGGGATCTGCTATACGAATACATACCGTGCTATTAAGAGCGACCCAATCAGCGTGCAGTTCTAAATAACTCTACATCTCAATCCTACCACAACTTTATCATGTTCGCCGACACCGTAGCCCGGTTATCTAAGTCTGTGAAGACAATTTTGGTCCAGACGAGGTCACAGATATTCCTGGGCCGACCTCTATTGATTTTATATTAAAAGAACTGCCTCACTGGACTCTGAATTAATGGAGAACATGAACATAAAGTTTGGATTGGTAGTTGTTTTAAATAACTTAGTTACCTACCTACTGTACATTTATGTGTCTGCAACTTCTTCAAGATCGAGATGTTGAGGAGAATCAGCTCTTACGCCTCTTACACACCTTAATGTCACATGCATTGACGTCATGTTTACACATACGGTAAAACGGAGTTAATAGATACAATCTTAACTACCTACAAGCCCTACAAGTCTACTGTAAGTCTCAGCCTGCTGTAAAATTAAATTAATTAATTAGATTAAATTAAAAAGTAGGTCATAAAGTAAGATTTATTTAAGGTTGTATGTCTATACTATACACCGTTTTATGTATACCTATAGGAGGTACGTATTGCAAAGTGTAAAGAGACTATAATATAGGTACAGTAAGATTTTATTTTTAATTAAAAACATTTCAAACACTGAGAATTCTTTCTGCGAAAACCGGCCACATAATGTATACTTAGCAAAGTGAATGGACAACGAGTGAATTCACAAACCATTGAAAACTTTTAATGAGTGATATTAATGAGTTTTTCAACAATAACATTGGCGGCGAGTTTCTTTTCATCGCGAGGCTTGGAGGAGTGATGCTCATGGCCGCGTTTTGTGTAGGTAACTGAACGTTTATGCACGAAGTGCTAAAACTCGATATATGTACGTAAGATCTATAGTAGTTCATTTTGTATTAAAACTAGCTACCCACCCTCGCTTCGCTTCGGTTCGGTTCATGTGAATTTTCCGTAACACCCGTACATAAACCAGAATTTATTATAGGTAGGTACATAAAAACCTTCCGTGAAAAAAATATCCAACTAATGGTGAAAACCGCATCACAATATTCACAACACGAAACGTTACGTGGTTTAGAAGGAGTTAGTAGATATAAACAGGCAGACAGACAAACAGAGAGACATACGGACAGACTAACTTTGCAATATTTTTTGAATTTTTAGAATATAAACCAATTAAAACGCTAAGCAAATATCAAACATATTCAATTCTAGGTTTCACAACATGCTGTAAAACTTGTCGGTACTTGCGAGGCCTACCTACTCGGCTAAACGAACGAGAGACTTTAAACAGAGGTTAAAAAATACTTAAATATTTAATCAAGTTACCAAGTGTTTCAAGAGAATCAATAATACACGTAAAAATTCACACAGCCACCTTGAGAATACCGATTACTGTGACATGGTATTGCGTAAATGTAGCATGAACCGTGTTACGCTCCCATATCGGTCGTTCATTAATATTTGTCGAACACAATACATGATCACTATCTCACACAGTTTTAATAATATGTAAGAAATACGTAAATAATATGAAAATCGTAAACATGAATCCCAAACATTAAAGTTACGGAATTTATTTACGAAGTATAAAGAATCACCACTCAAGAAGCCATTTTCTAGATAAAACCGGCTAGGTATTAGGTTGGTACATGTAATAATTGTTAGTTAGTTTCGAACAAACATGCCATCATCAAAATTCCATTGCCATTAGTTAGGACGCAAATCTGCACAATAGGTAGGTACTACTTAAAATATTATTTTAACTTAGAGAACTAGGTACATAAAGTATTTAAAATCAAATCATTGAACATTATCAACCCTACTGAAGTTAGTTTCCTAAGAAGAATTAAACTAATATTATGTAGGTATGTTAGTCAAATATTTCAGTCAGTGCGGTTAGAACGTTCTTCTCGCTTTTAACGCTCAGTGGGTCTCTTTCGTTGTGGACTAGTAAACGATCACATGGTGCGTCGTAAGTCGTACAAATGGCGTTCGTGGACGCTGCATGTACTAAGGGGAAACAGAGACACGCGACATAGAAATCACACGCAAGTTACGCTAGCAGCCAGGCCTTACTTTTAATAAAATAAGACAATAATCTGTGAATATGAAGGCTGCTACATATAAAGAATTTATATAAGTAGGCAACAAGTTAATCAATGTCTAGGTGTATTTAAAAACATAATATAGGGTATGTACATAACTATACATATGGGGGCGTAACAATTAGATGCGAAATTGCGTCATTGTCACAACACACATGATATTAACAAACACGTGGTGGCTGTGGATGATATGATATGATATACCTACCTATGTTTATAAAATAATGGATATACCTAGGTAACCAAAAAAAATATTCGGTTAAAGAAACAGTCGGTTTGGTGGTAGTGCTGTTGACAATGTTTCCCAAAAAAACTGAGCGTTATTTTATTTTGGAAGTTTTGCCCTATCCCATAATACTTTACAAGGGTACAAGTCGAAAACATTGAGAAATTTTGCTATAGAAAACCTTACAATTTTTAGAATTCGTACACTTGAAAAGTTTTGTTGGACAGGGGGCAGGCAGAAGTATGATTGTAATTGTTTTCGTTGTTCATATAAACTGTTAAGGATGTAACTAGGTATGTACGAGTACTCTACATTAACAGAGCAAAAGCATTGGTACCTCTAGAGATTTTTAATACAGTTACATGGCCAAGGTATGATATAATAATTGTACAAATTGGATGAATTAAGCTCATATGTAATGTTTTCATCATCATCGTCATGTCCTCCATACCGTGTCCGGTAACGGCGAATCCTGCAATAGGTCTAGTCTGGGTGATGTGCTCTATGGTGGCTGGCAAAACCGAATTTCGCTTTAAAAGTGCGTTTACAGGGTGCACAGTAGAGTTGGCCAGCCGAACTAGGTACATGGCGCTTTGCATCAAGATCTTCAAGACGCTTTTGTAATGTTTTAGGTTTACATAAACAACAATCAATATTTCATATTACATTACAGACGTCCTCGAGACGCCCGACGAAGCTCCAAATCTGTTTACTGGTTGATAAGGGTTCATTGACCTCAATAATTAGCCAGTTCATTATCAGGTTTGGATTGATTTGCCTCCTTAGGAAGTCTCAAGGCTGACAAACAGTTCTTTCTCACCTCATGTTTGACTCAAAAATCTGATTCTAAACTTAGTTCATGTTTACACTAACGAAATTAGATGGTGAAATAACTCCCGCTTTAAGTGTAAGGTTGTCACAAAGAGGAAGCAGAATGTGTGGCCCTAACTGACAGGGATTTTCGTAAACCATCGTTTTTTCCGTTGCTTGCGTGTGGTTTTACGAATGTGTGTGCGATTTTGTCAAGCGGGTTTCTATATTTGACTGTGATGTAGAAAGATATAAAATATAGTGCAAGTCTGTATGCGCTTAGTTAGTATATGATACGAGGTTATTTATTTTAAAACATTACAGGAAGGGTAAAAATCTACTGTTACTTACTAGTTTCTCAAGATTTAAGTAAATAAGCAATGTATGTGAGAACGGCGTATGTTCTCATATATTTACTAGAAACCTTTTTGAAAACCCAGGGCCATATTGATATTCGCTATTTGGATAACTGAAGTCGAGTTTAAAGAATTTTAATACGAATACTCTGCTTTGTTGCAAACGCGAACCACACAATCTTCCAAATGTTTTGAAGACTAGACTAGTTTTTAATGCCGCAATTATACAAACTCTCTCGCATTTATTATATAAGTAGAAAAAGAATAAAATTTTCATTAATTAAGTCCTAAAACAAGCCCCAGGCGACGCGACAGAACAAAAGCAGTTCTTCCCTACTTTTTCCATCTCATAATAATAAAGTAAAATAAACCAGCCATGTTAGCCTCTAGCTACAAAAAATACGGCGGAATAATTATTGTTGATAGAATATTAAGAAACATTATTTGTTATTGTTAAAGTCTTTTACAAATCTCAGGAATCTGGGAAAGGTTTGGAACTTTGGACGTTTGGTTCTTCTTAGGAGCAGGAGGGAATCATCTTGAGGGTTAGGAATGCTGGAAAGATAAGGAAAAGGTTAGGTTTTCAATATAATTGCACAATTATGTAGGTAAGTCACTGGTATAAATATACGAACAACTGAAACCGAAAACTGGGTTTTGGAATACTTCTAAACAAAACACTCATCATCAGCTAACACTAAAAGATGTCACAAAATATAAATCTGTAAACAATGACACGATGATGACATGACCGTTTTTATACAACATCAGCAGTTGTTTTAAATTCTGAGCAATAAATACATTGAATAGACAAAACATATTTTTTAGAGATATTTGCGTCTTCTATGAAACTGCACTGCACCTAGCAAATCTTACGAACTTAGTAATATTTTTTCATCCAGACTTTAATCTAATTTTAAGACTACTCAGCCACAGGAAACACACAGATATTAAAGCAACCTTCGCGTCCGAATCAAGATAGGTTAACCGGACCTAGCCTGACTTTCACAGCGTAAGAGATTTGCACTGGTGAGAAAGGGATGAATGCTAAGGTCACTAAGGTTAAATAAAATGCATACCTGTGCATCGGCTGTGTCCTCTGTGTATACTGCGCCATGACCTCGCGCCTGGCATGGCTAGGCGTAGCGCATGCCGGGACGGGCAGTCGCTAGCTGCGTCGCACTCGCGACACCCCGCACATAACGCACACTCACTGCACACACACTGCACCTGGGGGCAAAGGACGAGACTATACACAACTCGCTGTGCACACTACATGTTAAAATATTAAATTTCTTATTGAAGATGGCTAAAATGTCATGAAATGTGTCTAAAGCGGGAAACGTACTGAAACCGATAGCGGAGAAATCAACTTTTGTATAGCTTGGCAAAGGTGACGACACGTCCTCATGACGTCACAGACGTGACGTGACACGTGGAACTTCAATATTCTCAAGTGGCAATCCAAAATTAGGCAGCAGTTTTCGGGTAAAAAAAATATCAAGACACGTTGCAAGTGTATTTCCAAATAGCGCCTACACATTTTCCAAACTGTGTTCGAATTTACATGAGAGAGAGCGCACTTAAAGAGGATGATGAAAGAGTGGCCCTTTGCGCAAAACCGCCTCTGCGCTGCTGCATTCGTGCTTTTGGATTTAAATCGGCATAAAAAAAGACCCGTTGTTCATTAAGCAAAGTAAAAGCAATATAAATCGACCAATGTGAAATGATTGGCAGATCAGTCTTATTTTCGAGATTTACGTTTCATTACGCGTTGCTAAAGCCGAATTTAAAGAGTATCACGTACTTTTCAAATAATCGTCATGGTTTTAAATCACACGCATTCAATTATCATAACATTTACGTTTTTAGCGCGAACACTTGAAAAAGGCTGTTATGCCAAGTGTTTTCAGTAGAAATCATGATTAGCTCACTTTTAATGTCCGCCCACGACCGTTCGATGGGGTCTAGAACGCAATGGCGGCGTGGATACAGACGAAGTACAATGTGCCCATTTGCCGTCGTTATACTAAGTCGATGTCCTGTTCCTCCACTAGGCTCTACCACTCGAGTAAATCTCAAAAGGAAATGCGGGCAGTGATATTGCCGTAGAACAATATCCTATTTCCTCCCGGAGATTTACAGGAGAGCAAGATTTTGTAATACAGTGTAAATAACTCTATCCAGGATGCACGGGATCGTCAGCTTATTACGAGCCAAATACGTTCCTGAAAAAAAAACCACCCATACTTCCGATCGCACATCGGTGCACTAGTTTTTGAATTTAAGATTTGGCTTTTTTAAGTCGGTTAAAAATATTAATAACGTGGATTCAACATAAAATAGGCCTTAAGCTTATGTACCTAATTAACCTTATAGACATATTTGTCTGACATGATAGCATAAAGAAGCAGTATAAAGATGGTTTTACCGAGTGGATAAAAATTATAAATTTAATAAATATTATTTATTATACATATACATGGTGACTCGATATTCGATACAATCCTTTTATGGAGAAATATTAGAGCTCATTTGGAGCAAATTATGGAAATTAGGTGTTCCCGTATTGGTTTTTCACTTAGGTAGTCCATAGAGAAACAAACTTTAAGTGATTACTTAAAAACTGGAATATAAAAAAAAACGGGCAAATGCGTTTAAAAACATCACTGATTTGTAATGATTCTAATTATATAAAATACCACTAAAAAACTTCTGAATTAAAACATGACATTAAGGATTTTTCGTGACATGGACAATTTGACATAAGGGAAAATCACCAAAATTCAGATTAAAATTATGAATATCTCAAAAAGTAATAATTTTCGGCCAGGGTATGACCTACTGCATAAAATAGTATGCCTCTATAAAAAAAATCTATGGAAAATCCAGTCACCCTGTATACATTACTTATAAAAAATCACAACGTATTATTTTTCATGTAGTTCTTCATCCTTGTTGCTTTTCATCGCGTTATAGTTACGTATTTTTGTTGGCAACGCGGTTTTTACGTGTTGTATTTTAAAATTAATAATGAATAAAAGCTTGTAATAAAAAGTTCACTTAAGACAAGACGAAACTATCCCATAACTTACGCAAAAAAAAGGCTTAAAACATTTAACCAAGAACCTCTTCCCATTTAGACATCATAGGCCAAAAACGCGTTCAAAGCTACTACTTGCAAATAGATGGAATTACGAGTAGGTTAGGTAAAGTGAGAGTGAAATATTGGCAAATAACAAAATAAACGATTGAGGCAAAAATGCGATTAAAAATATAGGCAAATACCAAAATAGACGATCGAGACAAAAATGTACAGCAAAATACATGGTCAAGGTAAAATGCGATTAAAAATATTGGTGAATAACGAAATCGACAATAGAGGCAAAAATCTACTGCAAAATACACTATCGAGGTTAAATGCGAATCAGTAAATAGCTACGAAGAGTTTTTGCTTTTGAGATAAACGTCTAACAAATGGATCTAGGATGATTCCTGTGACGTAAACAGAGTAAGCGGCAATAGTGTCTTACCATAACAATACCTACATAACTATTTATTAAAATATTTATTGGGAATATCTCCTTACGGACTTAATTAACCACATATATGTTATAAATTAGACGTAGCAGGTATAATTAAGGAAAATAAATATGTAAGTATGCATAATTTGACCTGATTTATCTTCGGGGTTTTCCATGTTTATGTTATGTCACAGTTCTGTGGTTCTTCTTTTAGCTTCTAACCTAAAGATTTATTTGTTTATAATAGTATGGTAGGTGATTCTCTTAAACAACTCGCTCTTGAGCTCGAAGCTCCAAATAATAGCCGGAGAGTTAAAGTAGTACCGTCACACAAGAATCAAAAAAGCTGGAAGAACGTGTGATGGAGATACCTAGTTTGCCTTGTAACCACAACATTTATAAAAAAATGGTTTACCAGGATTAAGAAGTCACAAATACCTATTGAATCAAACATCATCGTTAAAGATCGTAGGATTTTAAAGATTCAACCAAAAACATGCGAAAAAAGTAGTGTCCGACCGAAGTTTCGGTTTCGGTTTCGGTTTCGGCCAATTTCGGCCAAAAAAGTGATTTCGGCCGCAGTTTCGGTTTCGGCCAGAATCCGGCCGAAACCTTCGGCCGGGCCGAAATTGCTTCGCGGCCTCTCGCGGCTCTCGCATCAGGAGCGCTCGGCTTAATTCGGGCGCGCTCGGCCGGGTAGGTATAGGTAATGCATCGGCGGCCCTCCCAGCCGGGACCACCGACAGTATTCATATTCATCCCGTTTGTGACGTTTGTTCGTGAACCAAGTGGCGCGCGAGAAAATATGGTGATTGTTTATTTATTAAATTATTTTTTAGAATCTGTTACTGCATTTTATGCTGTGATTAATGAACGATACGTTTGATATTAGGATTGTGAATTTAGTTTAGACGTGATAAGAATAGGTTGTTTGTTTTTAATAATATAATACCTATGCCGCGAATTAGTGAAGTCTTGATAACTGCAGTAAAATAATTTAAATAATACCTTATTAACCCTATTACTATCCCTTACATTATGTAGGTAGGTTATTTTAAATAACAAGTGAATAACTTAACTTATACCGTTATAAATAGCATTACCTATTGACAGAAAACTTAAATTTGTAGGTTAGTCATAGTAATGCTAGGGTTGCTAAGCAGAAAAGAAATACTTAGTTAATTAATACTCTAAAAACAATAATTAGATCGAATTTTAGTAAGTTTTTTTTCTGTCCGTAAATAAAAAATAAGTAAACTAATAACTTGTTAAGTTTGAATTCGAGCTGGAGTCGGGTCGGGTACTAAAAACAGTATTGTGATGTAAACAGTATGTTTTGTTTGTGCTATATCGGCTTTGTTCATAAGTCTTCAAAAATTTCGGTTTCTGTTTCGGTTTCGGCCGAAATCAGAAAAAAACCGAATATTCGGTTTCGGTTTCGGTTTCGGCTAAAAATCGTGTTTCGGTCGGACACTAGAAAAAAGTGTAATGTTTAAAAATAAAACTATCGAGGTTTTTGTCTCAAATCATGTTTTTAAGTTTAACAGTTTCAAGGAAATATGATCAAGTTTAATATATCCAAATAACAAACCGATAGGCGATATAGTTATTGAGAACCAGATCGCAGAACACTACCGATTTTAGCATTATGTGGCATGTCGCCACATATGCTATTCGGCTAAAGGAGTTTAAAATGTAAGTCGCAAGAAAAAGTTAATCCCGATAATGGCATGAAAAGAACAAAAATCATACATCAACTGAATAAAATGATGTAATTGACAAATTAGTACTCATATATGTATATAAACTGTTTTTTTACAAAATTATGTTTCCTGGTCTAAGTCTGTCCTGAATCTAAGAATCCAATGATTGGTTTTTAATTTAAAAAAGAAACTACACCATGTACTTACTTACCGTAGCTAGATACAAATAATGGTCTTGAAGTTTAAGTGGAAAGGAACCTTGGAGGGTATCTTAATAGTTAAAGAAGGCCTTGGCTAAATGAGAGAAGGGCATGATCTAGCTACAGAATGTTCTACAACAAAGCAACTAAGCTACCTAATTCACGTATAGTTTGGTAGGTATGTATGTATGCACACAGTTGAAGGCGACGAAGAATATACTTGCTGGAAAATAGAACCTCTTTTATGAAGCACTTAAAAAATGACAATTATAGATAAATGATTGTGTTTTTTTCATTGGAAATCAGTCCACAGTTTATAGTAAGTGAGAGTTTAAATAGATAACTTTATAAGGTAGTTATTTTTCGACTAAAATTCAAGTTCAATCAATAATTTGTTCCTGCTACATTATGTTATACATATGTATGAACATTCTAATTACAATGTAATCTACTCGTAACTCATTTTAATTCCAGTTCTTATTAAAGAAACGCTGATATTTATAACACAAGTATTTTTCTTATCTTACAGTTTTAACAATTGGAATATTAAATTCTTTGTTACTTAGCATAAATGTATCATATTCATGTCATTTTGCGAAATTCATAGAAAATTCCCTTTGTAAAGTACTTTCTCAATGCATTGCGGGCCAACAAAGCCTCCTTTATACTTAACTCACACCTGCAGCCTGCAGGCTACCTGCACTTAGGGCTGTCATCGGTAGAGGGCATCCAGGGGCTGTCCGGGGTTTTTTAACGCTACAAGTCCAGATGAAATTGTTAGTAGGTATTTAGGCAATCACATTCGTTGTAAGTTCGTTGTTTTCACCATATCGTAAGTCGTATTTTTGTCGACTTAGCCTATGCAGAGGCCGCCATTTTGTCAAAATTTCATTTGAGGTCAGTAGTTTTATTTAAGTATTACTTAAAGCATTTTTCCAGACGCATTCGAGAAAATGTCATCAGGCGTTCCAGATCCAAGTTGGAAGTGTTCTAAACATTTGTATACCTACCTACAAGAAACCTCGCCTGAAAATGGAACTGATAATTTTTTTTGGGACCTTCAGATTCTATCACATTTTTCGTGTGTATTCTTCTTTAAGCGATGGTTGCCCTACCTGCGCGCCTGCGAACAAAAGTAGCTGACATACCTATTATGCCCAGAAACCTGAGAACATGGGTAGCTAATGTAGCTGTACTATCTATTTAGTAAGAGCACAATGTTTGCTGATCCAGCTGATCAAAAATCTAGAAATATTTTTTGAAAGAGCTGAAAAATCAAAACGTTAGCCCTATTATCTCTAGTTTGTAAAATAGATAATTAAAGAATTGGGATATCCCAAAAAAAATCACACTTCATTTTTTTTTCTATAATATAGACCAATTAAAGATAGTGATTTCGTCGTTTTTGCATTTAAATAAGTATATTAATTTATTTTAATTTTTAAATAAAATGGCGTTATGACGTCGCCATAAAATTGGTTTATTTGAGACATGCTTTAAAACGTTTCAGTTTCTTTAAAACGTTATTGATTGTTTTTTTTTACCTGGCAATACTGTGCGTTTTTGTCAGATCACGTCAAGTTGGACAATTTCACCCATAGACTAGCCTACGGGCGGAGGGTCCAAAACGGACTTATATTTTGATCATTCCATTTTTTTAAAGATATCTCATTGTCATGTTTATATACAGTTAAAAATTGACTTTATTTTAATAAGCGTTAAAAATACAGAAATAACTAAGACAAAATTCGATATACATTATTTGTATATTATTGCATTTCGGACTCATATTATATGCAGTACTATGGTTTATCACAGATTAGATACAAACAACTACACCAATCAAGATCCTGACGTCACTACATTAGAGGTCAAGTAATGTCAAATGATAAATTAAAAATAACTATTAAATACTAATTTTGTAAAATAATCTGGTAACAGGGAATGGTCTACAACCCTTTTTCTCGAAATGGTTTTTGAATCACCATACATTATAAAATTATTGGATAACCCAATTAAAAGGAAGAGCTTATGAATGTTAAACGTGCTTTAAAATTAAAATGTGTCCTAGCTAATGTGTCGCAATGAAAAACAACACCGGGGTTTTGATTTACTGCCGATTTATTTGTTCTCTTACTTACTTAAACGCGGTCATAATAATTATTGTCACGATGTGTACCGAGTGCATTTTGTTTATCATGATATTTTGCAATATCTACTTTGTAACGATCTTTGAAATACGATAACGGTGCTTACGTCAAACGTAATAAATGAGCTTGCTACACAATGGAAGTGTAGGCTATGTAATGTCTTTATTTTAGCATTTTTGACAATTTCAGTAACATTTGTAGCTGGTAAATAGGTATGGCATTGTGGTAATTGTGGCAAAGTCCAAGGGAGGCGGCTGGTTGTCCTACCCTGGGTAAACCCTTGGGATTCTCTAAGGTGGTATAGTTTCTTCTCCCTTGTTAACAGGTATCTATACCTAGCCGTAAAGGAATCTTTCTCAGTGCCCTTGAAGTGTTAATAAATGTCTTAGGTATACGCTCAAACACAATCTGATTAGGGCTGCCATCTCCCGCAAATACAGACACCGGCCGAAGACACCCAAACCTCCGGAATTTTTGTTTTTTTTCCCTGAAAGCTTTTAGAAACATACAGTTAAAAAAAAAACTCAGAAAGTACTAAGTGCGATGTGTCGAGTGACTGCAGCGCGGTGGAAGCCACACGTGAGCACGTGAGACGCAAGACTCAGTCATTAGGAAACGAACGTATAACTGACTTAGGTACCTACCGATGTGATTTATCGAATCACAATCTTATCTCACCCCGGACGTTTAAAATTTACGGGTTTTACTCGGAAGCTTACGGAAACCTGGCCCGTAACTGGAACAAATACCCAGAAAAAACCCGGACGTTTGTCAGCCGTATTGTCGTGTTTTACAGATTTGTTGTTATACCTACCTACCTAACACCGCTAACAAGTCTTTAAAACCTAGACTCTGCACCTAGATATACACAACAAAATGGCGGCCATGCGGCCATAGTGAGTAGGTATGGAAATTAAGATAAAAGAGAACGGAACATTTGTTTGCCAGTGACAAGATTAACAAGTACCTAAGAGTTCCTAAGATTGGGTTAGAGTAGGTTAGGTTGCTTAAGAAATTGGCATTTTTGGGGCCAAACTTTACACTAGTCTTGCCAGGAACACAAAGGTAAACTTATCTACCTACCTATCAAAGTATCAAGCTATCATTCATAGATGATGTGTTTCGACTCACGTGACAGTGCCTTTTAATTAGGAATGGTCGTGATAGATGAATAACTTTGAGGGTGCATTTGTCTCTGTGTTCGTGTGTGTATGCATGTACTGACATTAAATCTCATAGGTAGGTATAACTAACGAGACGTACCTATGTGTTAAATTTATAGCACGAAGTTGGGCACCTCTGATTATAGGTGGTAAAGAAGCCATATCCCTGGATAATTATTTATCAACCACATTCTTTTGTTTCGAACTTTCTACATTAGGAAAGGTGTTGAGATTTTGCGAATCGTTAATAGTTGTGCCTACTACCTATTGAGAAATTGCTAATCGTCGACATAAATTGCCTGTCTTAGTGGCATTTTTTCCAATCGTTAAATATAATACAAATTATCAGATTTTTATATTAGCCCTTAGAAAGGCAGGGTAAGGTAAATAAACTAAGATATTGTAGACATAGGTACCTACGCATATGTACGCAGTATTGCCTTAACCATAAGTCATACATAACTCATATTAACATAGGTATAAATAATCAAAGGTAGAAAATCGAAAGCACTTTCATTAAAAATAACTTGGAATAGGCACCTATTTCAAATCTTACCGAGCTAGCTACCTACCTATTTAAATCGTGCAAAAAAAAAGGTCTACATAACCACTTTTTACCACTGCGTGTTGTCTTTTTTTTTTCAGATATTCTTAATAGTAGAATTAAAAATACAAGGTAGATTTTATACCCACCTAGATAGATATAAGTTTGATAACAACCTCCTAGATAAATACCTACCTACCTTACTAGTAAATTAAAATAAAGCAGTTTAAACAGATAGGGTAGGTGTAGGTATAGAACTTTTTAAACTGTCCCTTTCTGTTAAACACATCTCTTTGCTAATCGGGTAACTTCATAAAATTCGTACCTACTATAGTTCCTACCTACATTATTTTTGCTTCTGCTATTTCGTATTTTCAAACACCTAAATCCCCGTGACCTGTTTGTGTATAAATAATTAACACGTTTTCTTGACATAAACTAGCGTTTAATGTAATAATTTAATTTTAAATACAGAGACGATACAGATCCATGTGGTTGGAGAGATGCAATGGATGGATGGATGAGAAGCCCGGATGGCCTCAGTGAATGAGTGAATGAGCTCTTAATATAGGTACCTACTCTGTGTGAGAGGTTTGCTCCAAACAGTAGTTACCTATTACGACTAGCAGCCTGGTTAATAATTAATATTAGGTATGTATCCTACCTACAAAGTCTAAATTTTATCGTACTGGCATACTGGCCACTTTATGGGTGCAATTAGGTGACTAAAAAGTCCGGACTTTTAGCGAAATGTCAGGCTTATTGTCCGGACTTTTCAAATTCCTAAAATGTTAAAACTAGGTGCAATGCAATTGACAACACGAAGCACGAACTTTTTGAAAAGGCTTTCTGATAAAAATATATAGAGGTTTGCCTCAAAAACAATATTTTTTTTAAGTATAAATAATATTATTTACTAAGAAAAATCATTTTTAATATTATTAATATTATTATCAGTGTTTCGTACTTACTTACCCCCGCTTTGGACTAGTGGTCGAAATGACGTCATTTTGTTTGTAGCCGCGTTGTGTTTTTTAAGTCTGAACCAATCTAGGACTAGCTGACAAGAAAAAAATTAGGTATGCTTTTGAGACAAACTGCTAGCTGGGTAGCTGGATTATTTTCAAACTCTTAAAAGTCCCTGTTGTCAATTAATTGTACTAAACTTACACCTATAAAGTGGCCAAGCCAAGTGTAGCTTTACCTTTAAATTTCCAAACTTAATAAAAATAATTATTGTAATAGCACATAACATCACATTTTTAACTCGTGGCAAGTATTTTAACACGTAAATAATCATTAAAATAACACTCGTTTCATCGCTCGATGCCCTACTCGCCCCTCGCGCCATACGAAAATTTCCAGTTTTTCTTTTAAAATCTGTTATTTGCCATCTAGCTATTTTGGGCATAGCATATAGGGTGTCAAAATGAATCGCATGATTTGTAGATTTCATTTTTAGCACGTGCATTTTTTTTTTATTTGGTCATGTTTTTTGTACCGCATGGCCGCGTGGACATTGCCAACACTATAGGCCCCTTTAAGTACCTATACTCACATGCATGTTACTCTACGTTACAAATCTCGTTATAAACGGTGAAATGGTTTCTATAGCCGTGTGTATTATTGGATGTGGAAGGCGCCGCTCTATTTCTGCAAAGCCAAAGGGCGAGAGGACAAAAATAACAATGTCTATAGCCACCAACGTGATAAGCTTATCTTTTGCCTTATGTAATGGTTCAAAACACGTGTTCATATACCTTGTAAGCCACGGGGCTCCGTGACCATAGTATTCAAGATAACCAAACCGTTATTTGCGCAGCAAAGTGAACTAGAAAACTATGACGAAATAGTAAAAGTTTCTCGAATTTCAAATCACTTTTCTAACAAATTTCTCACATCGTAACAAGTTCTTGGTGTGGTACGCGATTTCTCGTGGGATCTAAGCTGTTTAAAACGTACCTTTTTAGCTGTAATCCGACGTGTAGCTCCAAGCGGATCGCGACACCACACAAGACACGACAACGGAACTTCGCACTTAGAAAACACACAAAATAACGCAAAATAACGCTTTAAACAACACTTACGACGATTTCTCAGTTAACACATGCCTTTTTACGTATACTGACACGTTTTTAGTTTTCTGAAAGTCCATTGAACTGTTTAGTATGAAATTTACGTCGAGCGAAATTATACGAAGTGGCAACGCTGTAGACACGAGCGGTTGCGCGGCGCGGCCGCTAGGCGGCGCGGCGGGCGGGGGGAGGGGCTACGGGACGGAAGCGAGCGGGACAGAAGACAAGACGCCACGTCGTAAGATTTTTTTTTTAGTTATGGGATAAAATAAAATTTTATGAAATTGCGATTGTTTAGCCAAACGAAGACATTAGCGGACGCTGGACGCGGCTGGTGACCTTTCAAATCGCGTCACCGCGGGTGGCGATAGCGAGGTCGCGCGGCGTTGCCAGCTCGCACAGGCATTCGGTACCACGTTCCACGGATTACGAAAGTGCTGGGCCGGGCGAAATCCCTCGTGGGCCTTTTGATACCTGACTCTAGTATACCTATGTAGATATAGGTCCTAGCCTAGACATACACGCAGTGTAACCCACAGAGTTCTCGCTAGAATCGTGAACTATGCAAAATGGTGTAGCGCAAGAATCCGGGCCCCGCACCTTCCCAACGGTGTCGTTTTCATTTCATGCGTGGAATTTTTATGAAATATTGCACTCTGAGGCTGAATGTACAAACTTACTTCACCAACCCAAAGAGTAGGTAGGTGTATATTTATTTATATAACGTAGCATTTACGGAAAATTGAATTAGGTATTTGTTGTAATTTGTAATTTTAAACGGACACGACTTTCCGGTGCAGTAAGTAGGTACCTACCCACTTACCTATAATACTTTGCCTATAATATAAACACGTAAAATAAAAAATGTTTCCGTTACATACCTACCCAGGTAGGTATTTTTTTAATCCTGTTGAACAGAGTATGTGCGAACGAAGCCAGGTGGTCTCTGTACTCAGGCAGGACCCCGTAAGAACCTGTTTTGCACCTCCGCTCCGCGGCACCCATAGTGCGTTGGCAGTTTACAAGGCAAAGCAAATTTCCTTGCTCGTTCTACCTATTAATAGGAACATTTAAGAAGTATGTAGGTACCTGCCTAGTAGGGTCACCAAGATGGTTATGTTTTGGGATTAGTCCTATTTAATGGTCAAGTTAACACGCGAATGGAACACGTACCTACTATTAGGTACTTAATAAATAACGTACTTTTACTTTACTCAAGGAATAAAAAAAAATGAATTGGCTTCTGACAGTGACAGGTGACCATTCAAACCGGTATAGGTACCTAAATTCAGAAAAGCTAGGCAATATAGGGATAACCTACTTACCTACCGATAGAATTGTCACAGTCTTGTTTCTGAAATTTGGGCCAGTGGAGATCTAAACACGTCGCATTCTACAAAAGCTTACTACTATTTCTTATCTTTCTGTAGTTCTATAAGTATCACATTTAAAAATGATTGACACCGGACACAGCCTCGAGAGCTCACGCTTTATTTCAGCTCCTATCCATGAACTTTCGTAGAATGCAACTTGCCCTTGGGGTTTGTCTGATCCTATATTTTTCCTTGACTGGAAGGATCAAACTGTGATTCGAGTTTAATTTACCTACAAATCAACTTTATGTCGCATACCATTACTATTACAACAACCTCCATGTACCTACCTATCATAAATGATACGCAAAATAGGTATTTAAGCACATTCGTACATACCTCGCTCCTTTTTGTCATAAAATTTTCATACCTGTGGTTTTACCAAAAACATGAACTAAAAGGAACAATTAAAGAAAGCCATGAAAAACTTCTAAAACATATTACATTTGAAAACAATGAAGGATTTTATACGTATGTACCTAGGTAAATGTAGGTATTATGTTTGCCAGTGTTTTACGTTAAAAACCGGCTCCCCGAGGACCTAGAGTGGAGATAAAAATAAAATCAGCGCTCAATCTTTAAGGCTGCGCTATTTTATTTTACCGAAGTGAATCGTTAAAATGTGGACTGCATTTAAATAAGAAGAAATGTCAATTTTTCCAAAAGTCTGTGACATACCTGGGACATACAATAAATGAGAAAGGATTACATCCTATGAACGACAAGGTAAACGACATCAAGCAGAGCCCACGTCCTACAGATGTATCATCCTTGCGTACATTTCTGGGAATGATCAATTACTATCAACAATTTATTCCAAATCTGGCATCAAAATTAAGTCCATTATATACACTGTTACAAAAGGACGAAAAATTTGTATGGACAAAAGAGTGTGAGGAAGCATTTAAAGAATTAAAAGATGAAATTGGTGGAGAAAAAGTCCTTACACCTTTTCATGATAACTTACCTGTTACACTAGCTACAGACGCCTCGCCTACCGGATTTGGAGCAGTCTTATCACACATTATGCATGACAAGACTGAAAGACCTATAGCATTTGCATCAAGATCCCTTACAAAAGCTGAGAAAAGTTACAGCCAGCTGGATAAAGAAGCAGCCGCATTAATTTGGGGACTCAAGAAGTTCTTTCAATTTTGCTATGGAAGGAAAATAATTTTAATAATTGACAACCAACCATTAGCAAGAATTTTACATCCAGAAAAAGCTACACCGGCAACTACAGCTATAAGATTAGTACACTATGCTAATTTCTTAGCAGGCTTTGACTATGAAATAAAACTCAGGAAGACCACAGAACATGCAAATGCGGACTACTTTTCAAGATTACAAAACACCACAAATTCGTTTACAGATCATATTACAGATGATGATGCTTTCTATTTAAATCAAATTGCAGAAATGCCAATAACATTACAAGAAATAAAAGAAGCCACAATGCAAGATTCAGACTTACAAAAATTATACCTTGACATACAATCAGGCAAAGATGATCCTAAAAGACAACATGAGTTTTCCTTACAAAACAATTGCATTTTTTATGGTGTAAGGATCGCTATACCAAGGAAACTACAACCTAAGATCTTACAAGAGCTGCATACAGCTCATACAGGCATTGTTAAGATGAAAGCATTAGCCAGAAGCTATGTTTGGTGGAAGAATATTGATTCAGACATTGAAAACATAGTAAAACAATGCAAAATGTGTTGTTTGATGCAGAAGAACCCTACTAAAGTACCAATACATAGCTGGGAATATCCAAAGAAGCCCTGGAGCCGAATTCATATTGACTACGCTGGGCCATTCATGAACCAATATTTTCTAATTGTAGTTGACGCATTTACAAAATGGCTAGAGGTAATCCCAACAACATCAATTACAGCAACAGCAACTATAAACATACTTAAAAAGCTATATACTACATATGGTCTTCCAATTACGCAAGTTTCTGACAACGGTAGACAGTTCCGATCAGAGGAAATGCAGCGATTTTTAAAAGAAAATGGTATTCAAGCTAAATACACTGCTCCCTTTCACCCATCAACGAATGGCCAAGCGGAGAGATATGTTCAGACATTCAAAAATAAATTAAAGAAAATGGCAAATGAAGCAGGATCACTACAAGACAAACTAAATCAATTTCTTATGATGTACCGGAAATCACCTAATAATACTACGGGTTTAAGCCCTGCAGAGATGATGTTTAAAAGACTATACCGAACAAGGATTGACTTAGTAAAGAGAGGAACAGATACAGTGACAGATAGCAAGAAGGAAGACATAATTGTAAACAAGGTTTTCAATAGAGGAGACAGAGTACAGATTAGAATGTATGACAGCAATAAATGGAAATTTGGGGAGATCAGAGATAGAAAGGGAAAACTACATTATGAGGTGGAAGTAGATGGAAAATTACACCAAAGACATATTGATCAAATGATAAAGACGTCATGTATAAGCGACAATTACCAGACACCGTACACCGACCTGGTCAGGCAAAGTGATTGTACAGGACAAGTGCAGGAAGGAAGGATACTTACACAAACCCAGCCGGTGACGGAATACACTATGCAGCCCAGTCCTATAAAGGTAAACGCAAGACCACCTAGTCCTAGCCCTGCTAAAATAAGTCCGCCCGCCTGGCCGCCCGCAAGTCCCGCAAGTAGGCATTCTACCATTACAGAACCAAGCAAAGAAGGCCAACAAGAACAACCCATACAACCTATGTTACCCGAAGAGATAGTAGATCCAAAAATGGAAGTTGTGCCACGGCGCAGCAGGAGAATCGGAAGAGCGCCAAACCGGTTGAACCTGTAACAAGTAATTTAATAACGAGAGAGAGAGTGTTACGAGTTTCCGAACGCAGCCATTGCGAGCGCCCCCTGACGGAGGAAAAAAGCATTCTCAGAACCTGACTTAGGAAATGAAAACATGTGATTGTAACGCATTGAATAATTAAAGTATGATTATTAAATCGCAGTATTATTATTAGTATGTGCACATACACAATAATTCTAAAAGTCTGAAATGTATATTTTAAATAAAATGTATTCTAATGATGTTTTAGTTGGTTTTTGCAGTAATATCCTAAAACATTAAGGGCTGATTTTTCAATCCCTTGATAAAACTATCCGTCTGTTAAATGTATTACTATCCTTTTCTGAAGTCATATGAAAGAAAAGGACAGAGCTAAAATTTACCTTCCGGATAGCCTTATCTGGGGATTGAAAAATCAGCCCTAAAAGTTTATCCACATTAATATTATAATATAAATGTGTCTGTTCTGTTTGTTACTTCGCTTTGTTACTTTAGCGTTATTCTCTGGGTAGTGATTCTTTCAAAAGCAAAGGTGAGCGAAAGCAGGGGCTCTACTTTGAAATCAGTAATTCGAACTTCGAATCGCCCCGTCACTTTCTTGCGAATTAGTGACGCGTCGGGAGCAAAAGGGATAGCGATAGACGAAGTTCGAATTACGGATTTCAAAGTAGAGCCTCAGGAGTGAATGTCCAAGCGGCGAGTTTAAGTAGGCCCGTCAAAGCGAACAATACACATTTCAGCGCGTGTATTCAATTTAGCAGCATGGCTTCTCGAACGTATAAGGCTGCCTAATTGAGAATGCACGCGCCAAAATGTGTTTTGCTCGCTCTAACGGGACTACTTAAACTCGCCGCTTGGACATTCACTCCTGCATTCGCTCACCTTTGCTTTTGAGAGAATCACTACCCTGGAATCTACGAAATTACAGATAGGTAGGTATATAACTTATGTCATTTTGATTCTTGGACGCTTGGCACGTAAGAAAGTAAAAGTAAAGATGGATATACAGGGTGTAACATTTAAATCGGTCATTCTGGGAAAGTCTGAAACTATAAGACATACGAAGATCTGTTCATAGGAACCATATCATAGATTTTAGTAACAAGGAAAACTGCATTCATACATTAAAAAAAAAAACTTGTGATCTATGAAACATGGTGTCTAAAATTAATAAAATGTTATTGTAAGACCGATTTACACAATCGATATCTAAATAGAAATAGTGTTATGTTATGTAGTTTTATTTTTCTAAACGTCCGGGTTCGATCCCGAGCTGAGTACAAGTTCTTTTTTAACCGACTTCAAAAAAGGAGGAGGTTATACGTTCCACTGTATGTATCTTTTTTTTTTTTTTTTTTTTTTTTATGTATGTTCACCGATTACTCCGTCAATTGTGGACCGATTTTAAAAATTCTTTTTTGGTTTGATAGAGTATACTTCCGAGGTGGTCCCATTGTCAGCAAATCTGAATCTGATGAAGGGATCAGTGAGGAATTGAGGGAACTCCTCAAATATTGTATGCAAACATATAGCGATTTTAGTATTTTTGGTAACAAGTGTAGCATTTGCATTCAGAAAGTGTCACTTGGTGAAGCGGAACTGATGATGAAGACCACAGATGGCCACCGGAACTCCTCAACGGTACCGATTTCAAGGGTGGCGATAAGATATCTCGATTAAGATAGTTGAGCGACTACAACGAAGCACATTTAATTGTTTTAAAATGACTATGATTTTCCCGCGGCGTTGCTTGTGGCGAGCTTGAAATGTCTTAAAGTTTCATATATCAACTAAGAAGTGGGACAACATAAGCTTATTATGATCACTAAAAAGTGTAAAATAAAATAAATGTTTTAAAAAACAAAAAACCGCCTTCAAAAACGCAAAAAATAACTTCTACTACTAGGTACTTAGTAGTAGGTACCTATCCTATTAGGTTAGTCTAACTGAAGTCGGCGACCACAATATTTTCAACAAAAAGCCGACTTCAGTTGGACTAACCTAATAGGATAGGTACCTACTACTAAGTACCTAGTAGTAGAAGTTATTTTTTGCGTTTTTGAAGGCGGTTTTTTGTTTTTTTTAAATGTATGAATGCAGTTTTCCTTGTTACTAAAATCGATGATATGGTTCCTAAGAACAGATCATAGTTTCAGACTTTCCCATACTGACCGATTTCAATGTTACACCCTGTATATTTTTTTATCCTTCGACTTGTCGGGCGAACTATCATGTTTGTATGACCTTCGCTCGCTCGTGTACTTGCTGGCGATTCTGGCAAACATTATTGTTTTATGATGTAGACCAGGGGCTCTACTTTGAAATCAGTAATTCGAACTTCGGATCGCCCCGTCACTTTCTTGCAAATTAGTGACGAATCGAGAGCAAAAGGGATAGCAATAGACGAAGTTCGAATTACGGATTTCAAAGTAGAGGCTCAGGTAGCTAGCTACATGACGTGAGACATGACAGCTTAATCAATTTTGGTGGTATTTTGCTAATCCTTTTTTACGTACGTATTTACTTACCTATATTGACAGTAGATTTCGGTACACTTATACAATAACACAGGTTACTGGCAATATTTTCAATAACTTATATGTATAGCGCTGTAAATGACGAAATGACAATTTCATTTCATTAATGAACATGAGTGAGAGGAGCTACGCAAGTAACGGGAGCGCGGTTCGTTGGAGACTGGAGTACAGTGAGGAGGCTGCGGGGGTAAGACGGATATTCTCGTTTTAACCTTCTGCTGAATAAAAGGTTTAGAGGGTTGTGGTTTTAGTAAAGAGTAGTGAATTTTTCGTCTTAATTATTAAGAAGAAAGCCAAACGAGTTTAAGAGAAGAGTTAATATATTTTTTATGAACAAAAGACAATAATAATGACAAACGTAATATGTGTATATTTTTAAACTTGTTTCATTATTGATCTAAATTGTTAAAGCATTTAAATAAAAGCATTTAAGCATTTCAGATGAGTAAAATACGAGTTTTTTTTTTCAAATTTAATAGTTTATAAGATTAGGGTTTGACAAGATGCTTTCTGCAAAAGTAAACGAATGGCGAATGGCGGCGGTGAAGGCGTGATAGTTTACCTTAACTTAATCCTTGCTTACTGTTTTACTTATTTTAGAGCAGTCTAAGTATTGCACTATAATCTGTTATTTAAAAATAACCAAAGATACGTACCTACTTAGTCTCGAATTTTACGCATCGCCTGGTTACCCTACCTGGCAGGGCTGTCGGGCCGGCAGTAATTATATGTCGCGATCCGCGAAGGTCGCCCCATCCCTGAGGGAGCTTCCCTCCAAGGCGCGAACCCGCCCCGGGAAAATCGCCCTTGCGAGCTACGCACCACAAGTATATACACACATAGTACCTATATGTCATGACTCAGTTTTGAAATGTGACGTGGCGCTTTCACTTTTGCTTGACGATTTAATTTTGTAAGTATGTAAGTATCCCTTTTCAGTTCGACGATTTAAGAAACAGACAAGTTTGAAGTTCTTTTCATATGCTGTATCTGCCAGAACATGAGATAGACAAGGTTTTAAACTGTTCAGACTGCGGGATAGCCGGCACAGAGGCGGTGGCTAGCGAACGACGGAGCGACCCATTAATAGTGCCGCGGTGGTACAGTCAGCTGCAGAGAAATGTAACCCCCATTGCTAGAAAACTAGGGGGGGTTACTTTTCTCTGCAGCTGACCGTACAAGTGGCCAGCACTTTTTAAACATGAAAGGCCATGACCCAGCTTACCCACCATACTTGCTTTTCTAGTACCCTCTACCTTTGGATTTTATAAAGCAACGCAACGTAAAGAGGGATTTTTTTCAGAACGACTATCCAATTTTTTTCCTTTCATCAGTAATATTTTGAACGAATACTCAAATTATTCACGGCTCAGATAAATAAGATTAGAAACAGCTAGATTTATTTAAACGGCCCAATGTATCGCTGGAACAAATCCAAACAAAAAACCTTGACAGCTGGAGCTTTTTCAATCCATATTTCTCGAAAAAGTTCTTTGTTAAAGTTTTCTTGGCTCCAATTTTAGTTATTTTGAATACTGCGAATGCTATATAGTTTTATTTATTTCTTTGCGGTATTGTTGTAAAAACAATTTTTATTTTACACGCACATACCTACTCGTAAGGTGGCTTCTAACACAAAATAGATACCTATCTATTTTGTGCTTCCAAGTTCAGATTATTGTAAATTGACTGTGTCTGTATTCTGTATTAAATAATCTGTTCAAATGTAAACATTATTACCTTACGAATAATAATAGGTAGTTCGGTATGTCGAATGACTGTAAGTAAGCAATACCTACTAAATTTTACTAAATCCTGGACTGGAGTCTAGTCTCAGATTCTTAGGTGCGCGTTTTACAAATGCAAATAACTCCTAGGTTCATGGAGTCAGCTAGAAACTGCGTCACGAACTCACGAGCTCCGCTCAACGCCAAACCTATGGTGTTATTCCCGACAGCTATGTTTGACATCCTTTAATACGAACATTAGGTTTAAAGATTAGTGTCGTAGTCTATTAACACTCAAACACAGAACGACATGGCAATTTCACAGATGAGCAAAATAGTTCATAATACTCCTAGGCTCCTAGTCTCCTAGTCTCCTTTTTTTGATTTTGGAGTAGATGCCTTTTTAATTTAAAAATTTACTGGGACTTTTTTATCGGCTGAGCCAGTGTATTCGATCTCTTTGATCCGATTGTCAGTCGGTACGAGCTCGGGTATGTATGTGCATAGTTGGTGATATAGAATTCTGTACGTCGAGCTCAACTCTCGCGATAGAGAATTACGCAGTTGTAAGCTGACTCGATCGATACGTGTACGTGCGCTGCGTTATGTGCCTACTCTGTTCTGCGAATATACTACTGTTTACTTCACTTCGTACATTTTGGGTCCGTACGTATAACCACTTCGGCCTTGTATTTGGATATGTATGTGTAAGCATGCAGACGACAAGCGCATCAGACATTAAATCTCACACAAGCGTAGTGACGTGTGTGCGATATTATTTTGAATCATTGTTTTGCGTGTTTTTATATCCAGATGATTACGCACGTATAACAATCTACCTATGTTGATGTTAACAGTGCTGGACAAAATACATAAAAAATTATAAATATGAAATGACTGGAATCTAGCTTTATTTATTTAGACAATTTTATTGAAAATAATAGACAAGCATATCACCTTAAATGGGTGAGGGTTAAGAGAGGGTCCGTTAACCTTCATCCTTTGCACAGTACTTACTAAGGCCCACTTGCAACAAAAAATTAACACTTGGTTAAGACACTAACTTGAGTTAAAATGACAGTTTTCGTATGAATCTGATGTAGATACCTACAGTCAACAAAATGTCTACGTACCACTGTAGAACCCTCTCGCAAGGTTAATGATGATGATGATGGTAATGAATGATTCACAAGGTTACGCAAGGTATTAAACGCCACATCACTCGAGTTTGAGTTTTATATGCTTTGTTCTACGGCGGTGCCTATATAAGTCCATTTTGTTGACTGTACGTAGGGTTACCGTTTAGGAATTTGTAAAGTCCTGACAAAAAGTCTGACATTTCGATAAAAGTCCGGATTTTTTTGTCACAAAATGGAAACATTACTCACTGTGGTTACTGTGGTATGGTAGGCATCTTATTAAAAATAATCCGGACAAATTAAAGAGCTGGGCAAAGTCCGGACTAGAGTATAAAAGTCCGGACATATCCGGACTAATCCGGACGGATGGTAACCCTAACTGTACATACTTACAGCATACCTACTAGACTCGGTACTTAAGTAAAACCTTTACTCTTTATTTTTATTTACAAACATGGGTAAAGTAAGTAGATATATGCTAATATGAAAGGTAGAATCGACACCAACACGGTTTCCGTTATCCAAGGGGCCATAAAGATAAAATGACGCTTTAAATGGCTAACGATATCGATTGCAGTTAGACTGTCTGTATAGGCAGCCCAGTTCCCATGGACAAATGCGATTTCAAGATTGCAAATTAAATGCGTTGCCAATCCTGAGGACTAACTAATATGGAATGCCTCAATGCTGTTGCTAGTAGTAATTTCACCAGGTCAGGATCCACACGTCGTGTGTGGGAAAATTGGCCTCATAAAATTTTGTTTTTGGTACCTATCTCGTTACGCGTTTTCAATTCACGACATCTTGCCCACTATTAATTTTTTATAGTACATCGTCAATGTTACTGGAAGAGCGCCGTCATGAGTTAAAATAAAAAAAAAATGCTATTAGTCATTAATTTTTTTTAAATTATGAACGTACACTAAGCTTATAGAAATATCTGTCCGTGAAAATCCATATATTAGGACCCCCCTACCCTTTTCCATACCTAGCATCTAAACACCTAGGAGAGTGTACCTATTCAATATGCATTTAAAATTTGATCGAGTGGTCTCTAATAATAATTTAAATTCAAATAAGACGCCTACATGCGGTCAAGATACTTGTGGTTCTTGTGGAATGGAACGTACGGCGCACGGAGCGGCAACGTCGCTTCGTAGGTATAAATAGTTATAGCATAGACAAAATTTGCCACGGTGCTTTCATTTTTATAGTTCCCATGTAAGTACGTATACGTAGATGTTATTTTTAAGCACGAAGGATTGGTAGAATAGAAATAAGGTAAACATCTTATCTTTTAAAAACGTTGTACCAACCTATTTTTGATCATGTTAACTTCAAGGGGCGAGAGTAAACAGACTTACACAGGAAATGAGTCCACAAATTGTAAATTGGTAAATTCTGCCAATTTATCAAAAGCCAGCAATTTACAATGAATGTGGGTAGGGGTTGCTAAGGCTAAAAATAGAATGGCCGAACGCGCTTAGGTACGTTTATACGTACATACGTACGTTCAGCCCTAAAAGCCGGATAAAGCGTTTAATTTGAAAATCAGTTCTTTTTTATTTTAATGACAGTTGCTTTAGGTATAAAATAATAATAATAATAAATCTTTATTTCAGACGCTTCAATTATAAAAATGAAAATAATTTAGTTACTTACTATAAAATGAAAATGATAAGTTTATAAAGTGGTAAGTAAGCTTACCTACTTACATTTTTCGCCCAGTAGATGTTGATTGTTGTTCGTCTAGCTAGCAAGACGACTGGATTTTCTTACGCCTCCTTTACATCCTTCTAACTAAAGTATCTCCGAGTCCCGGGAAGCACATCTTTAATATTTCTACTTCTAGCAGAATTGGTTACTAAGTAGCTCACTACGTACCCACTTACTTCGAAAATATTTTGCTATTTTCTATCACCAAGTAAGTAAGTTAATAGGTACAGTCAAGTGTTAAAATACTTATACGTAGGTATCTAAAGAATCCTCTTATAAATATGTTACGAAGTTTTTATTACACTGGAATAATCATAATTTATTATTTTAGACCACAAACAAAGGTGACAAGTTTTAATGCACAAAAAACCTTCCTAATTGTATAAAAATCACAGAACCTAAGTATAGTCTGAGTCAATTGAAATTGGCAAAGATGTAAACAAATTAGTAAGTACTGGTTGACACATAACCTCAAATATTCATCAAGCGTGTTTTTTATTTAAAATAACGTATTATTAATAGTTATTTAAACTTAAAATTAATGTGAAAGTAAAGATCAGTTGTATAAATAGTTGCTTAGACCTCACTTGATCTTTAAAAGCACGTGATTATAGAGTAATAATGGTAAATTGGTTCTTTTGGTTGTATTTACATCTTTGCCAATTTCAATTGGCACAGACTATAGGTGTTCTCTGCTCATCATAACATAACGCAAGAGTTAGGGGAGAATGGGTAACAGTGGATCACGGGGTACAGTGGATTATTTGCTATAACTTAGCATGTGTTGCGCTTTACGCACACAAACAAACGCGTTGTTACTGCGCGTCCATACGCCTCTCCTCCGTGGTACTCGCCACCGCGGTATCAAAGCGGGTTGACGTGCTGTCATACTCCGGTCACTCAGTAAGACCGAAAGTATATTTTTACGTGATTTAAATTTATTTTTTATTTTTAAGTGACTAAGAAATATAAATAGTAGATTTTTGTTTTGCTCTTGTTATTTCTTTTTTTTTATATAAACTATGTTGATTCATCTTTGGGATAAGTAGTTTATTTTAAGTTATATTTTTTGTTTCATAACGGTCTGTGGGTCACAGCGGATATTTTCGTTTTGGGTCACAGTGGACTGATGATCCAGTGTGATCCGTGAAGCTAAAATTCATTCTTACTTTTTGCAGCTAAAAATGCCTCGCAATCTGAGTTAGAAAAACCAAAATTGGAATTCACACTAGCGAATTGTTTGTTTTTTTTTGTTTTTTTTTTAACTTGCGTTAACAGTGATATTTGTTAAATATTGATGAGATTGTTTCGATTATAATAATAAAAGACTATCTATTAGTACAAATAAACAAGTAATTCTATGAAAATTCTTGTCTTATACTAGATTTTTTTCTATAGATTCAGTGTGCCCCAGGCCTGGGTCACAGTGGATAATTTCCCGTTTTTTTTTAAACTGGCTATATCTTGAAAGTTTATGTGACATTCGCCAATAAATGCATTTTTCTTGGAAGATTAGATACCCATATTATATTTGAATTTCAATGAATAATCATTTAGCCATACATTTTGGAATTGCAGGACTTAGAAAAAAAAGTGATCCACTGTGACCCACTCTCCCCTACTACGATTTTTGCCATTAAAAATACGAGTATACAGTAAAATATTCGTGCCCCTGCATTACGAGTTGCGTGCGACGGCGAGGCTCTGAGCCGCCCCAGGACGTTCGCGTCCTATTACAAACGAACCTTCTTTTTTTAGGGTTCCGTACCGTACCCGAAAGGCGCCCGGGACCCTATTACTAAGCCTACGCTGTCCGTCTGGGCGTCCGTCCGTCCCTCTGTCTGTCCTAACTATAAAGAGCTATATCTTTTGAACCGTCGCGTCGTAGATACGGGGTTTTTCTTCGCAATATGTTCAAATAATATACCGGGTAGGCCAAAGTGGATATCTGTACCTAATCTCACCGCAACAGTTAGCAATCTTACACAGAAATAGGAGAATTTCTGCCTGATACCGAACTTCTGACCAGTAAATAAACAGAAGGAAAAGCTCTAAAGTGTAGCAGATTTAGTAATTATGCGCACTGGCGCAGTTTATTTAGTGGTGGAATATTTAGTGTAAAAACAAAAATCTGAAATGCTACACGTCGAAGAAACAGTTTCTGCACAATAGAACAATCTAGTCTTAATGAGTGTGAAGCATTTGGGCCGCAAAACAACACTATTATAAAGCAGTATTTTGTTTTGCTCCGATTGAACCTGGTTTCCCGGTTCTATTGACAAACTCCAACATTATTTAAACGCCATTATTATCAATATTTTTAGTATGTTGTATAAAAAGGGAACTTACAAGGTCGAATTTCAGTCATCAACCGTTTCGTTTGCCAGAATTTCCACAAGTTAGAAACTATCAACTTTCGGATTGTTATGAAACAAACCTAACGTAACCTTCAAGTTCTGCAGGTATATTTTCTTAACTAAAAGTTAATGGGTTCGAAAAAAAAAGATCTTGTAAATTGTGAATTTTCGGACAGTATAAAACAGTTCGGAAAGAAAACTACGGACTTGCGATAATGTACCGGCATGATACTTATAAGATACCTTACCTTCTTAATCAAACAACGCTACCAAATCCCAAATGCTTTCAAGTTCATAAAGTGCTTCGTTAACCTTGGTTATATAATTATCAATGTAATGTTAGACGATATCAGCATAGTACTATGATATCAGTGTGTTTTTGAACATTTTCAGATTCTTTATAGTGCATATTATTGTATCTATACCATGAGCTAAGGTTATTAATGTGATCTTGAAGCAAGGCGAGCGACGTCTTCTGCTGAATCAATGGTACGTGCCAACTTAAGGTCATGTGCGTTCATCCTTTTTGGAATGATGAAAACAACGAGGAACTGTCCTTTATGAATTTATTAAATAAGATGGGGTCTAAATGTGAGCCTTCCGGCGCACCGGAAGTTATGGTCGATTGGTTTGACCACCACATAAAACTGCTTATCAGCTAAGTACGAGTGCAGCCACACAAACAAAGAACTAGATAATCCATATGTACCTTAATTTTTTATTTATTAATGTCCGTGTATGTATACGAGAGTCGATAACACACGTTTAATACTTACCTATTCAGCGGGCTTAGAGAAGTTGTGTATACTACGATAGCTAACTACTTTCGAAAATGTCCGTATGAAATTGACATAAGCAGCTTCTACACATTTTCTTTAATTTCCGTGAACGTCAACAGAATGCATCTTGTTTTGGCCCGCTGCTGAGGAGGAAACTAAATTAATGCAAGTTGATATAGAACTTAAAAACAAATGCATGTTGTTTGTCAGTCAGATAAAGCTTAAAATGTGTGTGATTGTAAAGGCATACAAGGGACTCGGAGGTTTTAGAAAAACGGGATGAAATGGAAATTGGTCATAATTTGATGACTAGACAATCATTGTCTGGTCTGACTTGTAAACAGGAATAACTTACCCGTTTTTACTCCGTGGGATAACACTTGATGAAAGAGATTTTAATTTCGAACGCCCTGTCTAAAAATAACAAAAACAAACTACGTTTGTCATTTTACCTATACGGAGACGCGAGACGCGAGACTCGGTGCTGATACTGCTGATAGACTAACATTTACTCAAGCATTCTAGCGAATGCGCTCAAGTCTATCAGCACCATTAAAATAGCCGAGTATCATCATCTTCCATTCGGCAAAAACCCTTACAATTGCCGGATAGCATGATAGGCTGCCGGTGCGATGCAGTACCTATACATAAATATTATAGCCGTTTACTCAGCAACCCTGAGTGCTTCTTTTTACTAGAAAACGGCCGCCTTTCTTTTTCCGAGATTCTCGTAGTCGAGATTATCTTTATTACTAATCACGAAAATTGAGGGCAAGCTCGTTTAAAGCAGCATGAGAATAACTTTATTTGCTAGTTGCTACCCACTGTAATACATTCATATTTATTTACAAAATTTACCCATGATCTCTTAGCATTTTATGCCGTCATTCGTTTCGTCGGTGTTTGAGTGTTCAGTAACCTGGCCACACAGCGTGCGAGCGGGAGCGGCCCGCCGGCGCGAATGAGTGTTTATATTCTGCCATCTCGCGTATACCTACCTACTTTTGTAGATGTGTAGTGAGAAGAAACTTTGTCGCTTTCACGGCGCGGGTCGATAGTGCGGCGTTGCCGCTCCGTGCTAGTGTTTATTTTTATTATTTGCTACCAATCAATTATGATGAGGGAATAATGACACCTGCCGCTTGCAGTAGTTGCAGTCTTGCAACATTGTCGTTCTATTTTTCACGTTTGTCTGGTCACGGTGCGCAAAGGGTTTATAAATATTAGGTTCGTAGTAAGTTCAAATGTTTTCTTATTACTTAAGTAAAAGATTTGCACTTGTTAAAAAGTAAAAGGTTAACCTACGTTGAAACACATGGATTGTCTTTAAATATCCATCGTCTAAATACCTAATACCTAGCCAACCATCGGGTAATATTTAAGATAGATTGACAACTGTCAGCTTAGCCGTGGTATTTGGCTCAATCAAAATCCACGACCATCATATAGTGTATCTGTGTATCATCACCACCTAATAAAGATTAAAGCCAGCTAGATTGTTTTAGACATCGACAACATTAATGATTTTCCTCTTTTGTGATAAACTTATGTAAGCTGCTCTACTGGCTCTACAGAGATAGTCTATTTAAGAAATTCTCTCTATAAAACTTATCCCTACCCTATTCCAAAAGAGAGCCACAACGTTGTCAACTTATTCAATGGAAAACTGTAATTTTATCTAGTTCTACAAATACCTATGTACCTACCAGTTGAACTTGTAAAGTTTTGTAGGATAGGAGGACCCTGACGTCGTCCCAGAGTAAATCATAGTACCTAGCTACTACGTGCTTACGTCAGTCACGTCGCTGCATTTAACACGGGCTCTATTATTCTACTCTGTAAAACCATAATGCTTTTAATATGTTATCGTATCGTATTGTCAACGATTTGATAGGTAGCTCTTACCTATTTAGTAGACATTAATAGCGGCCGAGTTAAAAACAATACGATAACAATTTGTTACGTGCGTACTCTATCAAAACAAAAAAGTTTTTTTTTAAATCGGACAACTCTGTAAAAAGTTATGCGTGGTCAGCATAGGTACATAAAAATTATAATAATACGGGTGACTTGTGAACCTCCTCCGCTTTTTTTTCGTCGGTTATTTAGGTACCTACTTGCTCTATTCAAGCTTAATGGTACCTAATAAATAAATCAGTATTAGTACTTGCTAGGTTAGCAATTACTTATAAAAAGCATGAAATAAAAAAAAAACAAATTTTATGTTTAAGTTTATTTTATTAGACAGGTTCATATCCTTTATTTTTAAAATTAGGGAAGTAATTTAAATAAACTATGATAAATACATATATTTTTCATTTAGGTATATAAATTTAATATTTACTTACATTTAAGGAATGTGAGTAAATACATTATTTTTTACCCTAACGCTAACAGTTAATACCTACGTAATATTATTTTTGATAAGTATACCGTAAACTCGGGTTACTTTAGCCCTAGGGTTACATTGCCCACCCTTAAAACTATAACTCTTACATTAAATTGGTCCAAGAATTTAAGAACTACATAAGTATCTTAGGCCTGATTAGGGTTACCATTTAGGAATTTGAAAAGTACTGACAAAAAGCCTGACATTTCAATAAAAGTCCGGACTTTTTAGTCACAAAATGGAAACATTACTCACTTAGTTACAGTGGTATGGTAGGCATTTAAAATGTGGTTTTATTACTCGTATTCCAGTAAACTAAAAAAAACCCGGACAAATTAAAAAGCCGGGCAAAGTCCAGACTAGTCTAAAAGTCCGGACATGTCCGGACTAATCCGGACGGATGGTAACCCTAGGTCTGATATAACATTTTAATGGAATAATTAAATTTTAAAGATGGTTTTTGGGGTGGGCAATGTTACCCCCTAGGGCTAAAGTAACCCGAGCTTACGGTACCTATTAAGATAAAATTACATAAAAAGTTTGATTGGTTGCGCATATCTCCAAAAAACAATTTATCACGTTTTTGTCAATCTATGATAAAAAAGCCTCGGTGATACGCGGAGAAAACAAATAAGTACTAATTTACTTACTTACTTAACAAAAATAAAATTAACTTTTCGGTCTCAAAAATACAATCATTTAAAATAATAATATTCATCTGTGTACAAAAAAGTTTAAAATATGAAACAATTTGTCATTTTCTCCGCGAATCACGATAACATTTAGAGAAAAGCTTAATACCTATTACCTCAATAGATGGCGCCTGTGTCAATGTAACAATTAGTAACAGAGCCATTTATTGTCGGCGTTATTTAAAGTAATAAAATAATGACCTATCAACTATCACGTTAGACTGAATTTCAGGCTAAATCTACTAAAACTACGTTATGATTATGAGCCGTATTACGAAAGCAACTTCGGGTTTTTTAGTTTTTTTTGATTGATTAAGTGAAATAGTTTAAAATTAAAAAAATGTGTGTTTAAATGTGTGATATGTCACTGATATGCAATATTATTTTGGTCGTAGTTTTTTTTCTAATAATTTTACACGTTTATATTTTCTTTAAAAGTATGTAAATGTAAAATTGTAGGCCATAGGCATAGTTTTAACAGGCTACATTTAAATTTATAATAACTTTAATCTCAATAGGTAATCAAGAAAACCAAAAAAGGGGTCGGTGCCGGCTCAGCTATTGTAAGCGGGCCCTTAAATCTTACTTTGCTATTACCAAACATTATAGAATTGTTGAATCAGTGCCACCTAGCGTCGAATGACGACATTAGTGCGCGTTGTGTTCAGTGGTCGGATGTAGTTGGCGGGATGGTCGTGCGGAGGGCGCTGTAGTCGGCCCGGCGGGGGCGGGCGCGGGCGCTGCTCTACTGGTGCGCGTTCTGGCGCCGGTGCGATGATGTCCTCGCGGGGCGGCATTGCTGAAAATGACAAATAGCAACATTTTTTTTTTTTACAATTGAAAATAGTAAGTAAATATATTTTAATGCAAGTGCTGTACCTATGTCATTTTTCACGAGTCTCGAGGTGTCTTGGCCCGAGCTTCAAGCGACAAGACTCGGGACTAGTAAAAATGACAGTTCCGCACGTATCAAACTATGTTTTATAAAAGATAGATACATTTGCGAAAAAATTACAAAGATACAAAAATAAAACAGTAGGTAGGTACTTAATTAAAATGGTCAATTTCACTTAAAGTGGGTGAACATGCAAACTCTTTGGTTGGATGCACGGCTTACAACAACAGTAAATGAAAAAAAATGGAAATGTAAAATACACTAGTGCGAAAAATCCAACATTCTGCACGATATGAAGCTACAAAAAGAAGAATAAAACTAGTTCGAAAAATCCAACTTTCCGCACGATATACCTATAGCTACATAAAGTGTTTTTGAGCAACTGTATAAGAAGTGGTTTTTGAATAGTATTTTTACAAAACGTGATTTTCTAAAACATACTTGCTACCTACGTTCCTTCGAAAAGTGGTTTGAAATTTCATAAACGGCTTGTACCTATCCTATATAAAAATGATGCTGGAACTATAATATAAAATATAACAGAGATCTGTTCCTTCTTTCAGTTTTTTTCAGTTATTTTTTTTTGCAGATTTAGAATTTATTCTACTAAAAAAGAAATACCTACGGTATGTATAAGTATCGAAGTAAATTTTATATTTCACATGATATAGAAATTTTGAAATAATTTTGCCAATCTTGTTTCCGTATTTACTCTACATATACATGTTGTTGGTTTTTGTTTTAATAATAATATTAAAGGTTTATTTACGGCTTATTATTATTTGCAGCTGCTGCTTTTGTCTATATTTGATCGTAGTGATTTAAGAAACTACTGGACGGATTTTGATGCAGTTATCTCTAGCTTCTAGAGGCCTTTGCCCAGCAGTGGGACATTATGGGCTCATAATAATAATAATAATAATAATATCTCAAGCTTAGAACAATTCCTATGGAACTAGTTTATTTAAAAAATAAACCGCGTCCATATCGGTCCATTGGTTTGAGAGCTACAATGCCACAGACAGATACATACACACAATAGGAACACACATGACGGATACACATTTTAAACTTATAAAATACTTATGTTTTTTCTATTAAAAGCCAGGCAAAAGTAGGGCTCGAACGTTAAACTATTAAAATCTACTTAGGTACTTATGTTTTGTCTACATACATAAGTCCCGGCAAAAGTAGAGCTCGACACTCAAATTACCTACTTAAACAAGAGTTTGGGAAAATGAGGATGCTGTTCGAAGTAAAATTGTTAACATGATCCAATTTTTACCCAATCACTAGGTTATTGATTCAAAAAGGTAGCTCCACCTTTCTACGTCTTTACATAAACTAAAAAAAAGTAAAAAAAAAAACTCTTTTTTAACCCTTAAAGTCGCCAAATTAAAAAAGAAACTGAAATCTAGCCTCTTTGGATTTCACTCATTTACACAATTTTATTTAAATAGAACATACAAAAAGTGCACCTTAAGAAATGTATGGTACTATACAAAATGACTTTTAGGGTTAAATTACAGGCCGGCAGTTACAGGGGTTGACATTATATGGGAATGTTGGTATTTACTCATATTACTTACCGCGTGTTCGAAACTACTTTTGATTTTTATACACTGTCGAACAATATAATACAATATGCGAAACGCTAAAAAGTTGTTAACTAAATTCTAATTAATAAATTGTATCTTGTTATGTTGTATGTTGCCTCCAGCTCTCTTGTTATTGTAGTTTTGCACCTCCACAGTATCTCAAAGATAAGATATCACTATCAAAAGGATTATATTATATGCGATAAACAGCAATATCGGTCCACTGGCGGCATTTGATAAACCTAAGTGACATATACATACATATAAGTTTGGATTATGTCAGTAATATCACATAACTTAGTCAACGTTGGGGTTGGACCCTACTTTGAAAATCGAAGTTCGAAGTTACGTTATCTCTATTCCTTTTTGCCAATTTAGTCTCGTATGACAAGTGAAAAGGACGGAACATCCGCAGTTTCGAATTTCGTAGGTACTTCATATTATCATAGAGTAGAGTTTTAAAGCTACTTAATTGAGAAGCCTCAAAAAGTTGTTTGTACGCTCTAACGGGAACCTTTAACTCGTCGGTTAATAGTCCGTCGAGTTGGTTTTTAAGAGTTTATCAAAAAAATGATCTACTAAGATTAAGTAGTTATAAGTAGGTAGGTAGTACCTACTTATAACTACTCAACTATTGAATAAAAAATCATCGTTTAGGATTATAGGGTTTCGAAGATACAACCAAAAATATGTGTAAAAGGTTTTTGAAAAATAAAACTCTCGCAGATTTTGTTTCTCATCGTATATTCACGTTTAACAGCTTAATATATCCAAAGAACAGAAACATTAGGCATTATGGTTATGGAGATCCAGATCGCGGAACACTACCGACTTTATCATAATTCACATGCGCATCTTTAGAATTATAGTGACCTAATTCACAAATTTTGGGTTTCGAATTAGGTCTCTATAGTAATAAATTTATGACTCGATGTCGAAAGCTGAAATGTTGAAATAGGTCACTATAATTCTAAAGGTGCGGGCCCTCTTAAGAGCATCCTACCAGCAGCTAACGAGACACAAATTATATGGCGGATGAAGATGTTAAAGAATTTCAAGGAAATGTTTATAGATGACTGCTGTGTACCTCTGTGCACCTCTTATGAAATTGTAAGTAAAATAAAAACAACACGAGCTGACAACTAGTGAGCCTTATTGTCTGGTGACAAGATTCACTAATGGTCAGTTAACAGTGTTGCTGACGGAACCTCTGCCCAAAGAGAACATTATTAAACTATTAAACAAGGTCCACCCGCCATGTGCCATCCTGATGAAGATGATGTTCCAATGGCGGGTGCACTATTGAAACTCACCTGTCGCTATACTTACGTTAAATTAAACAAAGTGAAATACCAAAAATTGGTACCGATTGTGTACCTATAGACAAATGATACAAGCTAAATAGTTTAAGCGACAGAGAAAAAAACCGGTCAAGTGCGAGTCGGACTCGCGCATCAAGGGTTCCGTATTTAAGATAATAATATGCTTGGTAACGGCAAAAGAAAATACTAATTTTGATATGAGCTTTCTACGCATTAAGGTCCATTTTGACTAGCCTAAATTTTGATACTGATTTTCAGTTGTTTTGTTTTTTCTCAAAATCTGTAAATAATGAACATTTCATTTTATTTTTCCCTTAATATACGTCAGGGTTTTTTCCGATTTTTTGATTTATAAACTTTGGAGATAAGGGGCGTGGTACGGTCATTTTTGTACATTTTTGGCTATAAATCAAAAAGTACATCACAGAAAATTAAGAAAGAAATAGTTTTGAAATGTGCAGATTGACCCCTTTCATATGACATACTATTTGCTATAATCAAACCACTTTCATTTTTCAACCCCCCATTCTAGACCCCATTTCAATTATTTATAACATTAATTTTATTTAAAAAAGATAAAGATCGAAGATGTTTATTCAGTAAGTAGGCCGCACGGGCACTTTTACACGTCAAAAATCTATCAGCGCTTCGCAAGAGACCACTGCTGAGAAGAAACTCCGCAAGAAACTCAACAGTCAGTCGTTTTTTAAACATTGCTTATGATATATGATATTATACAACGAAAAAAAACATTTTTTTACTAAAAACATAACTACTTATGCCAAATTTCAAGTTGATAGCATGGGTTAGGGTCGTAAGGACTAGATTGCAAAACGACTATGTAAGCAAAACGTCGTTTTTGCATAACGACCACCTAAACAAAATGTATTTTTTGTACAATGCCCTAGCAAGCAAAATGTCTAGGTTGTGAATTCCAATCTATGTATTTTGTAGGTAAAAGGAGGCATTCTACTATTAAGACGATTTACACAATTAGACATTTTGCAACCAAGATCTTTTGAAACTAAGTCGTTTAGGTTACATAGTCGTTTTGCAATCTAGTCCTTACGACCCTAACCCGATAGCATGGGTTTGTAGTTGCTGAGAAAAACTGCTGTGACATACAGACAGACAGACGGACAACGAAGTCTCACCATAAGGGTTAATTCCTTTTTTACCATTTTGGTACGGAACCCTAAAAACATTGAAACTTTATAAAATGTTGATGTGTCATAAAAATAATACCACATTATATTTTAATAAAATCATGTCGTAACTGAGCCAGGTCATTTGATTAAATGGGTCGTTATAAAACTAGCATTAACGTGGCGTAATCACTCGGTAATTAAATTTATCTGCGTGCGTGCTACGGTGGGACGCGTGAGTGTATAAGTAGGGCATAATGTCACGCGCTTGTCGGGGTGCTTGGAAAAATCTGTCCCGATGGGATGAAAGTTAGTCACTGTGAATTGAAATTTATTTTCGCGAATGGTAGGGTTAATATCGTATGCACGCGATTCGTTTGCTTAGTAGGTACCTACTCGTTTATTTTCATTCCCTCGTTAGCTAATTTAATGACCTGTGATTAGGGTTGCCAACTTTTTTTAAAGAAAGTAACGTATATACTTGTCTGACGAATAAAAAATAAAAGTATTTCGAAATAAAAAAGTATTCTTCAATTTTTTTTATTTATTTGCTTGTTTGAAAACATACTTTTTTGTGCTCTTAGCACACTGTACTGTAATAGAAATAAAACTTCACGCTGTTGGAGCATATAAACTACATGTTAGTACCTACCAACTGGCTGTTTAGATGCTAATAATTTGAAATTGACTGTTGCCATGCACAAATATGAAAATAACATTCTGTTAGAGACCTTCTGTAGATTGTGTGCTACTGGAATAAAAGAATCCTAATTTTAACTACGTTGTTATTTCTCTAATATGGTAGCAGAGCGTATGGTATATTCCTGAATGAAGTGCACTAAAATCCTCATAAATTGTTTTCTTAAAATTTAAATTTATTTCTCGTAAAAACACAAAAATGGCATCTACCATTTCGACCACCGGTGTGGAAAAGCTGTCTGGGATCCAAAATTATAATTCTTGGAAGTTCCTCATGAAGATGGTGCTTATCCATGAAGACCTGTGGGATTGTGTGGGAGAAACGGAAAACAAGTGTGAAGACGCTAAAAAACAAGAGAAGGCTCTGGCAAAGATCGCCTTGTCCGTGCAGCCCTCTGTATTTCCACACATTCGAAATGCGAAGACGGCGAGTGAGGCATGGAAAAACCTTCAGAAAGCGTACGAGGATCAAGGTCTGTGTCGACGGCTCAGTTTACTTCGTACTTTATTTGCTACAAAACTAAGCGAATCTGAGAGTATGGAAGTATATGTGAACAAGGTGATGGATACGTCGCAAGTACTAAGTGACATTGGATCGGCGTTAGAGGATGACTTCCTGGCCGTAATATTGCTCAGTGGACTGACAAGCGACTATGACCCATTAGTAATGGCTCTCGAAAATTCCAACACATCACTATCGAGCGAGCTGGTAAAACAAAAACTTTTACAAGAAGAGCAACGCCGAAACAACGGAGCGGACATCAGTAGTGGCTCCGTGATGGTGGCGAAACGACAAGATAGGAAGCCGGTCAAATGTTACCGCTGTAAAAAGCTGGGTCACATTTCCAGGAATTGTCCCGAGAAGTCTAAGGAGGTGAAGAATCCCGTTACTAAGGCCACGTTAAATATGCTGAGCGCGCTATCGGTGGACGTGCAGGAGAATGCCTGGTACATCGACAGCGGAGCAACGTGCCATATGACCAATAGGAGGGACATACTCAACGACTTCGTAGTAGATACGAGCCTGGAAGTTACCGTAGCGAACGGCGAAAAACTTTATAGTGCGGGTCGTGGCAGTACCGAACTGCATGTTAAAGACGGTATAAAAACTCTAAGCTGTGTAGTTTTTATTCCCCAGTTGTCATGCAATTTGATGTCTGTCAACGTTTTGACGTCTAAAGGTTTTCGAGTCGTATTTTGTTCTGATTTTTGTAAAATATTTTTTGGAAATGTTTTGATTGCTATTGCAAATCGCGAGAACGGTCTTTATAAATTACAAACATTCTCGAATAGAAATAGTACATCGACATTATGTGAGCACGCGACCACTGATCGTGTAGTGGCAAACGTGGGGGCTGCACGAGTATCTCAAGATGTATGGCATCAACGTTTGTGTCATCTGAACTCACGGAGCATGAACCTACTGCGAACAGGTATGGCAATTGGCATTGATTACGATAACTCCGACTTCAAGCAATGCATCTCTTGCATTGAAGGAAAAGCTGCTAAGTTGCCTTTTCCGAAGAAGTTGTTTACAAGAGCTACCGAAGTGCTAGGCCTCGTACATAGCGATCTCTGGGGTCCCGCTCCTTTGGCTTCGTTTGCTGGTTCGCGCTATATGTTAGTTTTGATAGATGATTTTACCCGTAAAACTTTTTGCTATTTTATTAAAACAAAGGATCAAGTTTTTGAAAGGTTTAAAGAATTCAAATCTTTTGTCGAAAATCAAACAAATAAAACAATTAAAGCTTTGAGAACCGACAACGGAGGCGAATTTGTTAATAAACAATTCGATGCATTTCTGAAACGGCATGGCATAAAACACCAGAGAACTGTTCCTTACTGCCCACAACAGAACGCCGTCGCGGAAAGAGCTAACCGCACAATTGTTGAGGCTGCAAGGTGTATGTTACAGGGTGCTGGCTTGGATCAGAAATACTGGGCAGAAGCAATGTGTACCGCAGTTTATCTGAAGAATAGATCGCCAACTAAAGCTGTGTTGGGAGCTACTCCTGAGGAGAAGTGGACAGGATCTAAGGTAAACTTGACCCATCTACGTATTTTTGGCTGTGTTGCTTATTCTGTCGTCGAGAATCGAATGAAACTAGATTCCAAGTGTAAACAATATATATTTATCGGTTACTGCGAAAATACTAAAGGATATCGGTTCGTAGATCCCGCTTATCCAACTAAAATCATTATTTCGCGTAATGTCGTGTTTGTAGAAGACAAATTCTACAAAGACATTAGTGAACAAAAGGTTCCTCAACCTGTGGTCAACGTGCCGACTCCGTATGCAATCAAGATTATTAATGACTCTGACGATTCGGGAGTGCACACGGCAGAACCAGTTGTTGACACACAAGAGCCCCACGAAGAACAGACGCAGGACGGAGATAATGATGACGATGATGAATCTATCAACGGTTCTGACGAAACTTATGTTCCAGGGTCATCGTCTTGGGATTCAGAAGATTCCAGAGGACGGAGCGAATTGGAAGATGGTTTCTTGTCAGCGTTTGTCATTGGAAAGAATGGCGATACGGATACTCCAACTTCCGTGCGCAAGGCACTCGATGGTCCTGAGTCTACGCAGTGGAAGGCAGCAATGCAGGATGAATACCAATCTTTTTTGGACAATAAATGTCTGGAACTTGTGGACTTACCAAAGGGAAAGAAACCTGTTAAATGCAAGTGGATATTTAAGAAAAAGAGAGGATTAAATGGAGAACTACTGCAGTATAAGGCTCGTTTAGTTGCAAAGGGGTTCACACAAAAGTACGGAGAAGATTACTTCGAAACCTTCTCACCCGTCGTTCGATACTCTACTATAAGGTTACTTCTAGCACTGGCGGCTGAATATAATATGGAAGTCGACCATATGGACGTCAAAACAGCGTTTCTTAACGGAGAATTGAAAGAAGTCGTATACATGGAAATTCCTGAAGGCTTTCCGGTAGAGAATAGCAAAGGAAAAGCTTATCGCTTGCTCAAAGCTGTCTACGGATTGAAACAAGCCAGCAGATCATGGAATGAAAAGATAAATGACGTACTGATTAAGAAGTTAAAGTTTAAAAGACTAGCGTCTGAGCCGTGTGTGTACGTAAGATCTAACAATAACGGACTAGTTATTCTCGGCCTTTATGTCGATGACATTTTGGTGTTTAGTAACAGCCAAATTGAGAAAAGGGCGGTAAAGGAGGAGATAATGAAACAGTTTGTCATGAAAGATCTTGGACCTGCGAAAAGTGTATTAGGAATACACGTGAGTCATAAAGACGGAAAAATTAATCTAGATCAGTCAAGCTATATTAGAAAAGTTTTGGAACGGTTTAAGATGACAGATTGTAAACCTGCTAAAACACCAATGGAAGTTGGTTTGAAGCTTGATAAAACTGAGAAAAATGGAGACTATGAATACAGAAACCTGATTGGTTGCCTAATGTATATCGCTGTCTGTACGCGTCCTGACATAGCGCACGCTGTGAGTATGCTTAGTCAGTTTAATGATTGCTATTCAGAAGTTCACTGGAAAGCAGCGAAGCGAGTGCTTCGGTATCTGAAAGGCACAATGAACTATAGCATCACGTATGAAAAGAGTGGTTTGAATGTGACAGGGTCAGCGGACGCTGACTGGGCTGCCAGTGTTGTCGATCGTCGGTCGTACACCGGTTACACATTTAAGCTAGGAAAATCGATAGTTTCTTGGGAGAGTCGTAAGCAACGTACAGTGGCTCTCTCCAGCACGGAAGCGGAATATATGGCTTTATCCGATGCGTGTAAAGAAGCATTATTCATAAAGGCGTTCATATCGGAATGTTTAAATTTAAACGTAAACATAGTGGTTTACAACGACAATCAATCTGCGATAAAGTTGTCTGAAAACCATATGTTTCATGCTCGAACTAAGCATATTGATGTGAGGCATCATTTCATTCGTGAGATAGTCGAAAACGGTGCAATAGTAATCAAATATATGAGTACTAATGATATGTTAGCGGATGTTTTGACGAAGCCTTTATCTATTGAAAAGTATCAGCGTTTTGTAAGTGACTTTTATATGCTTAGTAATTAGTAGGTACCTAGTTCAGTTTTGTAGTAGTGTGTGTAGTACTGAACATATAGTTTAAGGGGTGGTGTTGGAGCATATAAACTACATGTTAGTACCTACCAACTGGCTGTTTAGATGCTAATAATTTGAAATTGACTGTTGCCATGCACAAATATGAAAATAACATTCTGTTAGAGACCTTCTGTAGATTGTGTGCTACTGGAATAAAAGAATCCTAATTTTAACTACGTTGTTATTTCTCTAATACACGCAAGTTCAAAAATTTCGCAGAAGTCTTGATTCTGCTTTCCGATCATCAATTTCGATCCATTCCACGCATTAGTCAGAAATAAAGTATTTTTGATACTTTTTTTTATTCAAAAGTATTAAGTATAATGAAGCAAAATAACGTAGAATACGTAATTATAAAGTATGGTTGGCAACCCTGCCTGTGATCCACCTAATTATATTTTCCAGTTTCAAAACTGCGCAGTGTTTGTTGCAAATAGGTACTGAGTAGGTACTAAAATAGCAGCATAGGCATTTCAATTCAATGCCTATGCTGTTTATTTTATCGGTGGTCTTGGATGATCTTATCACGACACCGGAAAACAATAATGCGACATCTTATTTTACAGATGGTCCCCTTTCGGTTACACTTCGACCCATTAAATTATTTGGTGCAATTACCCTCTTAAACACTCCAGCTACTAGGTCTTATCTTAACTTTGAATTCAACTGTTTTTTTTTTATAATCGTAATGCTTCGGTTAATCGTAATACTTAAACAACGATTAATCGTTGGAAATCGAAAAATCGTCGCCGAATCGTTGCATCCCTACTAGTTCTTGGTACCTTACGATCACGAGCCGACTTGCTATTTGCTAAGGCACCGACACGCACTCTTCTGCTACCGTACCTAATATGGTGGTCGCAGGTGGTAGGGATTCGGACAAGGACCCAATTCTTGTGACTTCGAGATGATTTTTCATGCGAGATTAACTGTCAACAGCATACATTTTTTCGACATATCTCACATGAAAAATCATCTCGAAGTCACGAGAATAAGGGTCTAGATCTCGTCATTTTATGCTTCGAGATTGATCTCGAAAAATGAATCGAGACCTCGGAAGATCGGAATCGGTATCTTGCGAGATCGAGATTGCATTCCCTACAGTCGAGTGATCATTTTACTTAATAAGTATATGTATGTATGTGTATGTATGAAAACACTTTATTTTACAAAAGGAAAACAAAAACAATACAAGTAACTTTTCTAACTTTTTATCTGTTATTTCTCCAAAAATAGATTTACAAACAAATTTTCAATTCGATTTGAGTTTTCCTATCAAAGCATAAACAGACATTATAAACTTTTTATGCAGACCATCATAACGTTATAAAAAATATCGTTATCGTAACGATATATTTCGTTAGTATCATAAAGTTCGTTTAAATATAACGAAATAAATATCAAAGGGACAATCTGACCAATTGACCTAGTCCCAAACTATACAGTCGAGTTCATAAATATGTATAATACACTTTAGTACCTTTTATATTTAATGCCATTTTTAAACTGCCATTATATGAATTGCCACAACTATTAAAGTGTATACATATTTATGAAATCGACTGTACTATGGGTACAGGGCAACGATATAAGTAGTTACATAGACAAATAAATACTTATATACATAGAAAGCATCCAAAACTCAGAAACAAATACTCGCGCTCATCAGAACAAGGTATTTGCCCATACCTGAATCCGAATCCGGGCCTGGGGCCTTATTTTTAAAGAAACTTTTCACTCCGCACTTTGCATTTTCAAATTTATCACTTATCACGTTTATAATATATGAATATTATTGAAAAGTGTAAAGTGAAGAGCTGAAAAGTGCGTTTAAAAATCAGGCCCCTGCTAGCTTCGTAGGCAGGGTCACTACCAGCCAAATACATAGATTTATTATTATTTATGGGTAAGTACATTTAATGTCTTTGCTACCAACTATACTATAAATAAGCCAACGCGTCGCTATAATGTTTTAATAACCTTAATCTACATCGCAACGAAATCAAAATCATAGGTAATCTATCAATTGGTTTATGCTTTTACTGCCAGAGGCTCTACTTTGAAATCCGTAATTCGAACTTCGTCTATTGCTATCCCTTTTGCTCTCGACGCGTCACTAATTCGCAAAAAAGTGACGGGGCGATCTGAAGTTCGAATTACTGATTTCAAAGTAGAGCCCCAGGCCCTACGTCAAAGAATGAATCGTGTAGCTGGTGATTTTTATAATGCATGTCAATGAAGCCAATCGCGGGATAATAACGAACCATAGTGAAGTTAAGTACAGTAAATTAAGGCTTAGAGGTGACGTATAACGATATTATATCGTTATTATTATATAATATGTCGATATTAAGTTCATATCATTACGATGAATACCACTTTGAATACAAGTAAATTAACGTTACAATAATAACGTTATAGCGGGTGAATAAGTTGCGTGCGTTGCATTTCCATCTGCCATGTTTTGAAGTTGTTTGTTGTAATTTAAAAAGTTTATTTTTAACTTCCAATCATGCACGTTAATGGACGATAAAATATGCTTCTGTTCTTTCAGTTTGACGTTTGACAGTTTATTATCGTGCTGTCCGATTTAAAGGTAAGATTTCATAAAGAATTTTGAAACAGATATGCTTTTAAGTTATTGAAAAAAAAACATCCATTATACTAGAAAAATAATATCTTTAAATGGATTTATAAATTGCCCTTAAAAAAAGTTACAGTTAGATTGTTTTTTTGTACATAATATTAAAAATGCGCCGTCTTAACTCTTAGTTTGGACACCGTTTGATATTCCGTCAATATGACATTGACAGTTCCAAAAATGTGTTATTGTGAAAAAAAAAAGGCGGGAACCTTCGAATAGGAAAGGCGCGTTTTTGAGGGAAAATAATTTGTAAAATCTTTTAATCTTGTAAATATTGTTTATTCTCTCGTTTCATATAATTTTTACAGATAAGGTTGTAAATATAATTATTTAGAGGTAAGATGGGAGGCGGGAGAACCAAAAAACGAAAAAAAGATGAGGGAAATGGGTCTGCCTCGGAAGACTCCGATCAGGATACCGAAGTTAATAAGTATCGGCCTTTCAAGGTAACCAATTATTCCAGGAAATATCCCGAAACATCGCAAAGAAAGGACTTCGTAGTATTCCTTGCTCACCAGACCGCAAATACGCCTTTTTCAGATAACGACAAGGTTTCTCTATCGCAGGCCATTCGAAAGTATGCCGTGTCAGGTGTTTCGCATCTAAGGCCAATGAACAAATATAAAGTTGCAATTACTTTTGATTTGTCTAATAACGCAAATACTTTCTTGGCAAATAGCAAACTGTTAGGTGAACTGGGACTCTATGCATCTATTCCTGCAGCAGATACTGAAGTGACAGGGGTTGTCAAGTCAGTTCCGGTTGGTATATCCAATAAACAAATATTTTCTCTGATCGGCAGCTCGCGCAATGTGATCCAGGTCCGGCGGTTCATGCGCAGAGTGAGGGCAGATGGGGGCGAGGTCTCGTATGTTCCTACGCAGACTGTAGCGGTAACGTTTGCTTCCACTCAGTTGCCTCAACACGTATTCCTGGACTCTTGGAGACATGAGGTAACGCAATATGTTCCTCCTGTTAAGCAATGTTTAAAATGCCAGCAGTTTGGACATATCGCCAGTTTCTGTAAAAATAACGAAGTCTGCTCTATTTGTTCCGAGAATCACAATTTTAAAGTTTGTACAGCCGATAAGGAAAATCCAGTTTGTGCTAATTGCAAGGGTAAACATATTGCCATTTCTGTGTCTTGTCCTGTGAAAAAAACCAAAATTGAGGAAAATAAAATCAAAACTCGTTCTGTTGCATATTCCGATTTATTTAATGAGAAGTCTTTTCCGCAATTGGCTGCAATGTCCGCGGAAACTTATTTGCAAAACATGTTAAAAAGCCAGTCATTTTTGAACATGATTACCCAAGTCATAATTAAATTGGTAGCCAACCAAAATGAAGCGCCTATTAACACGGAATCGATACGAGCGGCATTCCAAAATACGATTAGTGGGAGTACCCATCCTAAAACATAATGGATACTCTCAATGTCGTTCAGTGGAATGCTCAGAGTATTTCGCACAATAGGCACTCATTTACAAATTTTTTATATGATAATGACATACATATCGCAATCATCTGTGAAACCTGGTTGAAGCCTCATATGAGGCTAAAGGTTCGAGGGTTTAATATAGAGCGCAATGATTGTGGTAACAAACATAACGGTGTATGTATTATGATTCATAATAGTATTGCTTATAGTAAAATTAACACATTTTTCGATGACTCTCTTCAAAATATATGTATTCAAATAACTATTAATGGCAAACAGATTAGTATAGTGAGTTTTTATAGTCCTACTAATTGTAATCCAGCTTTTAACAAAACAAAATTTGAAAATTTCGTTCAATCTATACCCGAACCTATGATAATCTGCGGGGATTTCAATGCTCATCACACTTCATGGGGTTGTTGTTCCACTTCGCCACGTGGACGTGCTGTCTTAGATGTTGTCGATGATAATTATCTGGTATTATTAAATGATGGAACGCCCACCACTGTCGGTTCCATGACATGGCGTCCAAATGCGTTAGATTTGTCTATAGTTTCTCCTTCGTTAGCCCCCTGTTGTAGTTGGTCGGTTTACGATGATCCTCTTGGTAGTTATCATCTACCTGTAATAATTAATTTGGTTCTTAATTATAATGTTCAAAATAATAGTAATAATGTAAATAATCTTGTTAACAGTGTACATTTGCCCATTTACCCGTGCCTAAATTTTAGGAATGTAGATTGGAAAGTGTACGCTGAAAAGGTAAAACATTTGTTAAATGATTTTCAAATAGAGTCGTATTCGCCACTCGAGGCGTACAGTTTGTTTTCAAAAAAAATATTGGGTGCTGTCTTTCAATCCATACCCAATCGTAGAGGAACTTCAATAAAAAGTTCTAATCATTTGTCTTCTAATAATAAAAAAGCTTCTAAAAAAAAACATAATCTCCCATGGTGGAATAATAAATGTTCTTTAGCTGTTATAAATTGCAAACAGGCGTATATTGCATTTAAACAAAACTTTAGTCTAGAAAATTATTTGGAGTTTAAGAGACTGCAAGCTATAAAGAAACTGGTTCTTAAAACAGAAAGACAAAAGTCTTGGGCTGATTTGTGCAATTCTTTTAATCGCTTCACCCCATTGTCTGTTATCTGGCGCTTTATGCGCAAATTTAATAAAACCTATGTTCCTCAACACTCTGTTGATAATAATGAATGGATTTTAGACTTTCTACAAAAATATACTCCTGATACGGTGGAAAGTGAAAATAGTTTTTCTAGTGACTCTTCTTCTAACATGCATAATAATTTCCTTACAAAACCTTTCACTCTTGAAGAATTAAAATCTGCAATTTTTTCGCGCAGGGACACTTCGTTTGGTTTGGATGGAATACCATATATGATGTTCAAGAAAATGCCAGATAGTTGTCTTATTATTTTATTAAATATTTATAATGCACTTTGGATAAGAAATGATATACCGCCTGAATGGAAAACTGATTGCATTATTCCTATATTGAAACCAGACAAACCTAGGTTTAATCCAGACTCGTATCGTCCTATAACATTGACGTCGTGTGCAGGAAAAGTCTTTGAACAGCTACTAAAACAGCGTCTTGAGTATTATGTAGAACATAATGGTCTACTTCCAGTTAATCAGTTTGGTTTTCGTAGAGGTCGTTCAGCTCGTGAAAGTATTTCTTTGTTTCATTTTGATATACATAAAAGCATCAGTAATAAAATAAAAATAAAATAAAAAAGCCTTTAATTTCTGGATTAACATGATATTGAAGAAATTATCTTAAATTACACTAACTTAAATTAAAAACTTAAATACACTAAATTACACTAGTTGTGCACCAGAACCCTAATTGGTAAAGGCCTCTTCCAGAGCCTGCCATTTTTTCCTGTCTTGGGCCTTCCAGACCCAGTTGGGCCCCGCCACCTCTGTTATGTCGTCAGACCATCGTGCTAGCGGTCGACCTTTCTTCCTTTTTCCTGCTGGTCCTTTCCATTTTGTTACCCGGTGCGTCCATCTCTCGTCTTGTAGCCTGGCAACATGGCCAGCCCATTTCCACTTCAGCTTCTGGGCGTGGCTAAGTGCGTCAATGGCTTTTGTCCTTTTCCGAATGAGGGAGTGATTAATTTTTTCTATTTTTCTAATTTTCAACATGCTCCTTTCCATTCCCCTTTGGCATGAGACTATTAACCTTTTGGCCTTTGTTGAAAACTTCCATGTTTGGCATGCGTAGGTCATAGTGGGGAGTAGGCACATATCCATTATTTTCTTCTTGAGATGTACAGGTAGGTCACTTTTTAGGGATTCTTTGAGACTCCAGTATTTCTTCCACGTGTTTTTAGTCCTTCTTTCTATTTCTAGTTCGTTTGTTTTTGGGTCGAAGCTAATTTGTTTCCCTAAGTATATATACTGGTCTACATAATCTATTTGTTCATTATCTATAGTTATTATTAGTTTGTTACTATTTGTCATAATTTTAGTTTTGCTGTAGTTCATTTCCAGACCTGCTTTTTTGCTCTCTGTATTCAGAGTATTCATCATGCGTTCGAGTTGTGAACTACTATTTGCAAATAGTGCCAGATCGTCAGCAAATCTGAGGTGAGACAGGTTTTTTCCTCCTATGTCTATGCCTTGGGTTTCCCAGTCTAGTTTACGGAATATTGATTCCAGTACGGCTATGAATAGTCTTGGGGACAGCGGGTCTCCCTGTCTTACTCCCCTTTCAATTGGAAATGCTGGGCCAATGGTGTCTAGTTGTATTTTGCTGGTACTGTTTTTGTAGATATTTTTTATGATATCGATATATGGCTTTTGTATTTGCTGGTCTTGTAAGGTTTTCCAAATCGCTGAATGTAGTATAGTGTCGAAAGCCTTCTTATAGTCTATATAAGCAATATACAGTGGTGTTTTGAATTCTTGATGTTTTTCAATGATTAGTTCGACTGTGTGTATGTGGTCTGTGGTCGAGAAGCCTCTCCTGAAGCCAGCTTGTTCAAGAGGTTGATGTCTATCTAGTATTACGCTTATTCTTTTTTCTATAATAGATGCAAAAAGCTTATATAAATTTGGCATTAAGCTTATCGGTCTGTAGTTGCTCACGTCGCTTGGATCGCCTTTTTTGTATAGTAGGATGATGTTTGATTCAGACCACTGTTTTGGTAATTCAGCTGTGATCAAAATCCTGTTGAATAAGAATGTCAGCGGAGCACTAAGTAGGAAATCTGCAGTTTTTATGGTCTCGTTACTCAGGTTGTCGGGGCCTGGGCTTTTATCCAGTTTCAAATGCTGGATGGCCTTAAGTACTTCATCTTCTGAGATGCTATCTATCTTTTCTTCTTGTGGTAAGAGACTGTTTTGTACGGCTAGGCTTGGACTTTTGTTCTCAGTCTTCCCAGTGTTCGTGCTATATAGCTCTCTATAAAAAGTTGTTGCTGTGTCTAAGACTCCTTTGCGGTTACAGGTAGTTTTACTCTGGTTTTTCAAGCTTTTGATCCAGGTTTTGTGTGTTTGGAGTTCTTTGTACGCCTTTTTTAAGCTGCCTGAATGGTTGAGATGATTTTCTATTGTTCTTAATCTGTATGTTTTGTAGTCATGTTTGATATATTTATTTACTAGCTTGTAAAGTGCCTTTAGTTCGTTTTTCATCGGTCGTGATTTTGGATTACTTTTTTGCAGTTTTTGCCTTTGACTTAGAAGAAATTTTGTTCGCTCGGATAGTATATGGTTTCCATCTGTGTTTCGACTTAATTTTATTTGTTGTAAGCTCGAGTTGATTGCTGATGTTAAGTCATTATAATATTGTTGGACAGTGTCGTCCTCCATTCTGTCTAGAAGGTCAGGCATATAGCTTGACAGACCCAACCTGTACTTCTCAATGTTCTCGGAGTTACATAGGATAGATTTGGCGTCTTTCTTGCCATAGCCAGTTCTGCTCTTTTTAGTTTTCTGGATGTTTACTGTGGCCCTAACCATTCTATGATCAGATGGGTAATTTATCTTTAGTATGTCTACATTCTGAAATATTGTGGGTTGGTTCGTTAGTATGAAATCAATTTCGTTCTTTATTTTGCTATTTGGTGAGCACCAGGTCCATTTGCGATTGAGTCTTTTCTTATAATGAGTGTTCATGATTGACAGCTTGTTCTCAAAGGCAAATTCTATTAGTTTCTCTCCTCTTTCATTTCTCGTGCCATAGCAATAGGTTTTTATCAAAGGTTCCTCTTCTGTTAGTCCTTGGCCGATCTTGGCATTGAAGTCGCCCATTATTATGATGTTTTTGTGTGCCGCCTCTACTGCAGTGTTGAGTGTGTTATAGAATTTTTCTATTTCCTCGTCTTTGGCTGTTTCAGTTGGAGCATATACTTGTATTATTGATAGTTGATAGTTGTCGAATTTTAAGTTCACTACGGCCACACGTTCAGATAGGCCAATGAAGTTTTCAAGGTTTTGTTTTATGTGTTTTTTAAGTAAGAAGCCAACTCCGAACTGGCCTGGTGTTTCTCCTTTGTAGTATAGTATGTAGTCAGGGTATTCATCTATAGATTCACCTTGTCTTCTCACCTCCGCTAAGCCTATGATGTCGTGTTTGACTGTTTTCACTGCTGTTTTCAATTCTATTAATCTTTCATAGCTTGATAGTGTCCTTGTGTTGTATGTTGCTATGTAGAGTTGGGATTGGTTGTATTGTTTTGATGGTAGTTTGACTTTGTTAGTCTCTGGAAGGTTGCGGTCATTTTTCCCCACGGCGACCGCTTTCCGGCTTGGGGTATTTTCTTTCTGTTTTATACATTTCTTATGATTCTGTGTGGTCCGGTTGGCATTTAATTGCTAGTATTTTCTTGCATTTGGTGATTCATCGGTCTTGGGCAGCGAATTAGATCGATTTCTCATCATATCAAAGGCGTTGGCCCTGTTTATTTTGCCATCTATGGTGGCTTGTTGCTTCCTTGGTTGGCTTTCCTGTTGAGGTGATCCTGAGGGCATTCTTTTCCTGTTATCTTTTTCTTTGTTCCCTGGCTTCACTACCAGCTTATCGTAATTTATATAAGCTGTGTTCCCCTTCTCCCTTTCTTCACGTACTTTCACTTGCAAGTTCTTTCTTTTGTTTTGGATCTCACTGGGGTAATCTTCACTTGCATATATTTCGTTAAATTGTTTCTTCGCTTTCATAATCTCTCTTTTCTTTATTTCTCTAACAAATGAAACTCTGACCGGCCTTCCCTTTGTCTTGTTATCCACGTTTATCCTACCAACCCTGTGTATTTTGTTGATCTCGCTGTATGAAAGATCTATTTTTAACTCAGTTTGCACTTTCTCTTTCACTTTATTAAATAAATCCTCTGTTGAGCTTTCATCTTCCTGAATGCCAAAAAGTATTATGTTGTTTTCTTTCTCATTTTTTTCTAAATTGTATATTTTTTCTTCTAATTCCGTTATTTTAGACGAGAGTTTCTTATTTTCTTCTATTAACGGCGATAACTTGTCATCTAAAGTCCTAGTTATAGATGTGTGGAGTTCTTGTTTTAGATCTTGCGATTGTTGCGTGAGTTGATTATTCAATTCAATTTTTAAGCTGTCAAATAATTGCTGCAGTGAGGGATTCATTTCTTGCGTGTAACGGAACGTTGTTGGAGTTCGCGTTTGGCAGCACTGTGACACTGTCAGTAATGTCACTTCTTTTTGTCTGTGGTGTTTTGACAGTTATCTTGTAACCTCAAAATGTGCGGTTATAATCCTATGCACTCGATTATCACGTTATTTCTTTTCTGGTGAAACTTTTATGGTGAATGTTCGCATTGCTGCCCGTTAGGTGGGAAACAATCGGATTTTTAGGTGGCACTGATAGTTAAATATTTTATTTTCACTAAATAGCACAGAGCAATCGTTTCGCGTAATCACTGTTTGACAACCGGAACCGGAAAAAGCATCAGTAGTAACAACAAACTCATTTCGGTGTTTTTTGATATTACCGGCGCTTTTAATAATGTAAATATTAATATTTTATGTACAGAACTTTTAAATTTAGGGTTTCCAGTTAAAGTTGTGCAGTGGATTCAATTGTTTTTATCTAGTAGAAAAGTTTATGTTAAGCTTAATGGTGGTTTGTTTGGACCTCGTCTGTCATCTGTAGGTGTTTGTCAGGGTGGAATTTTATCGCCTTTGATGTTCATTTTATATATACGTCGTATAAATTTGATATTGGGACCTAGTATAAAAAATTTGCAATATGCTGATGACCTTGTTGTTTATTGGTCAGGTAATAATTCTAATCTTATTATAAATAACATTAATTTAGCATTAATTAAATTGCACAATTACTTTTCATATTTAAATCTTGAAGTTAATCCATCAAAATCGAAAGTTGTAGTCTTTGGTCAAAATTATTCTGCTATGTTGCCATCTTTATTTTATAACAATACCCCTTTGCCAGTTGTCTTACATAACAAGTTCTTGGGTGTTATATTCTGTCACAATTTGTCCTGGAAAAAATACACAGATCATTTAGTAATCAAAGCTAACAAAGCTTTCAATATCCTTAAGTCTTTGTGTGGTACTAATTGGGGGGCCGACCCCAAAATATTACTTATGCTATATAAATCTTTAGTTCGCAGCCATTTTGAATATGGGTTTATGTGTTTCGCTTCTGACTTAAAAATTGTAGATATTTTGGAAAAGATTCAAAACAAGTGTATGCGTATAGTTACTGGAGCTTTTAGAACCACTCCAATTGTTTCTCTACAAGTGGAGTGCAATCTTCCTCCAGTTGCAATAAGACTTGCTTATTTAAAAGAAAGATTTGTTTTAAAGCTTCATTCTCAAATCAACAACCTTCTTTTAAATCAGTTTTCTAATAGTAATACTCGTATGTTATGTAACTCAAAATCTTTTTACATTTTACAGGGTTTATCTGAATTTATTGATTATCTAAATCAGTTTAGTATATTTAAAAGCAATAATCACTTACCTTATTTTGATGGGTCTTATGATAGCAAATTCAGTCCTATTAATATTTCAATTGATAATGATCTTTCCAGAAAGGAACAGGTATATGAGAAATTAGCTTCATGGAATGGTTGTAAATTTATTTACACAGATGGATCAAAGAATGAGACTAGTGTATCTTCTGCAATTTATGATCCTGAAATCAAAATGGGTCTTGGTTTTAAAATAGACAGACAGGCTAGTATTTTCACCGCAGAGGCAGTTGCTATCCTTTGTGCGTTAAAGCACATATTGAGGCAAAACAATGGGTCACATAAGTGGGTAATTGTCAGTGATAGTATGAGTGTATTAAAGGCTATCCAAAATAACAAAATCAATTCTAATACTAATTACATAATTTTTTTGATTAAAGATCTTTGGTCCAATCTCTATTTAAAACATCAAACTGTTGTTGATTTCATGTGGACTCCATCTCACATAGGGGTCTCTGGTAATGAAAATGTGGATTTCTTGGCTCGTTCTATTTCAGATTCTCCTCAATCTATTGATGTTAGTTTTAATCTCCCACTCCCATATACTGATGTTATCGCAATATTGAAGCAAAGAATGTACGATAATTGGGGAAAATATTGGGATTATGTTGTGCAAAAAGAAAACAAGGGTTCTTGGTATGCTGCCTTGGATATAAACTTACAATCTGTATCTTGGTTACGTAAAGGAAATATCTATCATAAGAGAAGCTTTTATAACATTATATGTCGGCTAAGGTTCGGTCATTGTCGTCTAAACCATCACTTGTATCGTATGAAAATTGTTAATGATCCTCTTTGTGACCTGTGTCAATCAAATGAGGATCAAACAATAGATCACATACTATTTCATTGCTCGTCCTTTGGCATTCAGCGCCTTGTGCTGGTGGACGAATTAATCCGTATCTACGGAGAATCACATCTGGTCCCGCGATCTGTTCAAGAATTGTTGAAAGATCATTCTACTTATGTGCCACTTTACAACTTCATTAAGTCAACGATAAAAGAAATTTAATTTTTCTCATTCTTGTAAATAGGTGTAAATATTGATTCTTTGTGTTTATATTTTATTTTTATTCGTTTCAGTCAGTATAATTTAAGTTAGGTTAGAAGAAAGTTGTAAACAATACAACTGACAGGTGTCATTTTCAGGATATTTTGCGCACGTTACAGAAGACGTGCGTGGCAAAATAATTATTATTTTCAGAAAATTATACTATTCTATTACTCAGATATGACAAAATGATATGAATACGACGAATATTGTTACTCGGATATGACGAATTCTTCTCGGACTATACATTTACTGGAATGGATTACAACTACAGAAGTTTTATCGGATTTGACGACATTTAATGGGAAAAAATTAACACTGAAGAAGTTTTATCGGATGAGACAACATTGAAAGAATACTTTAGACGTTCAAAATAGCAAAAAATATATGAAATGATTTCAACTTATGACGAGGCGATATGGTCTTTGATCTCAGCCTGTCCAAACGGACGAATTATATAAAAAAAAAAAAATGTGTTATTGTGTTGTTTTCTGAAATAACCTCGAATGAACCAAACCTAACAATCTAGAAGTTTCATCTCGTTTCATCACTATTGTGATTCATTTTACTACAATATAAACACATATTTTTGGAGTAGTTCAACCAGTGGCCTAACTGCGATAGCTATACTTGTTTTGAAACTGATAAATAAACTGTCTTTATTCATAAAACATGAGTTCGAATCAATCTGGGGGTGCGAATCCTATTGCTGGAGCCCTAACGTTTCCAAGCAGGACTGAAAATGCCCAGCCAGTGCTGGAGCAGCCACGGCAGCCACGGAATTTACAGGTAAATTGCCTTATGTTCTGGTTCAAAGGATATCATATCATTAAACCACTTTGAATGAAAGTTCTTACTTTGACTTAAAGTGGTTTAAAGAACAATTCACGGTTCAGCAGTGTAATTTTTAAAGAGTATTAACAAAATTAAATTGTGAACATTAATTTCAATTTAAACCACCAATTTAAGGAATCCGTTCTTATTGACAACAGTTGTTCCTACTACTCTTACTAGGCAAAGCTACAGTACTTTTTTAAATTATGTTTAGACAGTGGCATATGAAAGTGGTTTCTAAAACAAATTATATTTCAATAATGCTAATTACTGCTACTCTATTAAATAACCGTAAATAGGTATTTTATTGACATTATTAATACTCAAATAAACATGTGTTACAATTTAGTAATTTACATAGTACAGTCTGTGTCTGTAAAATCTATTACCAAATAAGTTGTAATTGTGTGTAATTAATAGATATTCAAATAAAATTTGATTGTTTATCCCAGGGTCTACTCCGGTTTGCCATGGAAGCAACAAAGGCTGAAGATGCTCCGGGAAACTCTGACCTCGGTCCCATGGATGAAGAGGTAATTATTATATTGAGTGAAATGAGATTATTTTACCTGGCCCTTTTTTTTCCCTCTCTTTTTCGACTTAATTTGACAACGACATTGCCGGCAGCTGCATGTTCTATACTAAATGTATAAAAGTCTCAAATCGCCTTAAATCGCTGATGCTCCAAGGGTTAAAGTCTAGGACGTTTCTAAAAGGTTGTTTAAAAATTTCACATTTATTGCTCCTGCGCAGATTATTTGACAATAAGGTAGGTTTGTATTTCAACAACATTAATAATCAATCACAGCTTAACATTTCTTTAGAACCCTCTATCCCTTTGCATCAAAAATGGCAATGAGTATGTAGTAAAATATCTATAAATTTACAAATACATTTTTAATATTAATGCAGCGTCGCAAATTCCTCGAAGAAGCCCTGAAGAGCCTGACTTTAGATGTGGCACAAGTTCTCCAAAACTCCATCAAGATTTTGTCAGATGCAGAAAAGATCCACAGCATACAACTAGGCGACCCATTACCTGAGGAAGTCAGCAATGCTTTCAGCAGTCTAATGGACTTTATTGATGACATGGATATTGCTAATGGTGAGTACACATTTATCAAATTATATTTCTTTATTTCTTTATTTATTAAAAGACACACTAATAGTATTTACACAATTAAGATATAAAAAAATATTCCTATAGTATTATAAGCCTGTGTGCAATACCGAGGCAAGTGTATACAGCACTCTTTCAATTTAGTTATCGCTTTTAAAATAAATTTGAAAGTAACCTGTAGCCTGCACAACTCAACAATACACAATAAACAATACAATTACATTAAGATATATGATAATTATTCAACGATAGGCAATACTTATAGTCGCACCAAACAAATCTATGAACGCTATTAACGCAGTTGGTAGTGTTCTGCTATCTGGATATCATTAACCATATCGCCTATGTGTTTGTTCTTTGGATATAATAAATTAAGCCCACCACTTTTTTACCATTTGCGCAAAATTTGCCAAGGTACGCCGCGGCCGACCAAGAGCAGGGGTAGGCATTTTCTAATTTTTTACCAGGTAGAGTTTCTTGCAGTGGGCGCCCGGACTATGACATATATTTCTCATGTTTTTGGTTGAATCATCGAAACCCTACGATCATTAACAATGATTTTTGATTAAATAGTTGAATAGTTATAACTTCTTAATCCTGGTAAACCAAAATTTTATTAAACGGTTGTTTTAAAGTAAACAGCAATTATTTGAATTTGATACTGTAATCAAGGTGCAAACTATCTTCAACTCACATTCTTCGCGCGGAAGTACATAAAGCCATCCCTTTCGATTCTTGTGTGTGTGTGGCAGCATATGTGCCACTTAAACACATATTTTGTACTGAGTTAACGGCTTTCAAATCGGGCCTCTTAGAACGGAGCGCCTTAGTGTCACAGGCAAGACCTAGTTATCAAGTAACAATACTTACACTGCATGTGAAGCATAGAGATTACATTAATTAATTAAATAAGAAGTAGAAAGTTCCATTTCATTCTACAGAACAGAGCCCTGTATATGTCAAGCATTTCTTGTTTGATATCTCTTTACTGATTCATTTACATTTTATACAATTGAATATTCAAGGTTTCGTAGATTCTGCAGCATTCACTTTTCACGGAGGTTCATATTAATTACTCTCTACACATTTAATTGAATATGTTTGTTCAGTTTAAAGTTAATGTGTTTTAAGGGACCTTACTATGTATTGCAAAATGTTTAAGTTCAAACCATAGAAGGGTTGCGAATCTCTATCATACATTTGTCAAACTTAACAGAAATCTATAGGTGTTTAAGCAACTGCAATATTTGTCTTTAAATTGCATTTGCATATTGTATTTTGAGCTGCGGAGAATTAGCCCATGTTACAAAATACTTTTTTTAAATATAATTATCTATTGCTAATAATGTAAAAGTGCTTTAGTGACATGGAAGGTATAGTAGGCAGTAGGTGATTGAAAGAAAACATTTCAATGACACAGGATTTTAGTTTATTAGATAATTCGGTTTGTTAGGCTACATTTTTATTCTTAGGAAATATTGAGTCTTAACTTAACCTAACTTTAACTCTAGGTGCATATTTTACTTGACCCAAACATCTTAATTAGGTATGCAACTGACTAGTCATAAATTCATAATAATAAGTTATAAAACTAGAATAGCTTGCCTTACAAATTGTATTTTTTGGAATGATGCTAATAGTTAATTCACGAATGCATAAATTTCATGGAAAAGCGAATTCTCATACCTATAAAAAGCTTTTTCAAGTATACTAACGGAAAACAGGGGCATGGCGGCGGTAAAATGTCAATCTCCTTGATTTCCTCGTAGATAGAAGAGGCTATCTTGCGGTTTATGTGCTTCTTTTCAAAAGAAGTACGAAACTTTTCTTCGATTTTCTCAACGTAGTTTACGAAGTCGTCGCAAGGCACGGTAACCAGTTTGATCATTTTGTATTTGCTGTATTGGAAGTACCTTTTATACTTAGCATTGGAGGTGTCGTCGTCTAAATTAGGATTAGCGTATGCCTTCAGAATCTTACATTGCTCGTGTATGTCTAAACATTTTTCCAATAGAAAAATGGATATGTAAAAGATGGAGTGGTTCACAGGCACTTCCAGATTATTATACACGTTAGGCGCAATTTCTATAGAATTGTAGTCATTGTCATCTGAAGCGTTGTCATCCGTTTCGACAAATAATTCCGTTAGTTTATTTACAATTGCAATAACATTGTCCATGTCACAGTTTCCCTTTTTTGTTGGTTTTATTAAGTTTGAGTATAACAGTTGTCGAAAAGCAGTAATGAACTGTCGGGGTCTCGGCTTAGTGGTTAGTCCACATTTTGTCCTTACTTGCGTTAATAAATTCTCAACGCCTAGGTTCAGTCTCCTGGGCCATGCCGCGATACTTTCTAATTGAAGATCTTGAAGTAACAGTAAGGTCGACACGATCGTTATCTGAAATCTTTCAATGAATTTAACGTTTAATCTGATATCCTGGTCACAACTCCTCTGAACGGAAGGACCTGAATACCTCTGTACTACTTCCAGATCGTGGAAAAATGACAACATGTCGTTGAGAATTCGCTTATTGTCTTCATAACCGTCGGGGCCGGAGTGATCCAAAACGTTGAGTAAACGTGAAATCAATTTTATAAATACAACCGTGTCTTTCCCACACTTATGAATGACTTTGAAATCAATATATGCAGATACTCCGGTAGCCACGGCGTCACTGAAAACTTCTTTCGGGAAAGATTTGTCTTTTTTGTTAAATTTCTGTGGGTCAATATGGCTTTCTGTCAATTTTGGAGCGATTTTTATGACCTTGGTTTTATCTTCATTGTAAAATTGAGTGATGTGCTCGTACTTTGCTATTTTATTTCCAAAATAAAAGTCATGTTGTGTGAACGTATCGAGGATCTCACGGAGAAGATGTGAAGCGTCATAAATGTGGTATATTTTTTTGTTATTGATCATAAAGTACGGTTTGTCCGCAGCAAAGGCTCGGCAATGTTTATAAGCTGATTTACGTTTTTTTTTTGGAACATAAACTTCAGGTTGGTATTCAGAAACGAAGGTCCTAACGGTAAATCCGATTTCAACCAGTCTTTTCAGAACATTATCAATCCACTTATCTACTTGTGTGTGATTTGGATAATCGGATAGGAGCGCGTATGCTATGGGTTGCTTCCAATTGACAAATATTCCACGCACCATGATAACTAAAGCATATTTTGCCGTTGCCGTCATCTGCTTTCCATCAATTTCATTAAAACCGTTTATTTTATCGTCCTTTGGGTCGTAAAATAATTTTCCGTTTAAATCAATTTTGTTAACAGCGACTGAGCAGTTTTTTTCCAAATCTGTCATATTATTTACTTTGGCTCTAAGAACAGCCATTATTGTTTTATTTATTATGGTTGTGATCGGATTAGCATCCTTTAAAACATTAGGAGACGGTAGATCAAGCATGATTTCCAACCATGAGTATACCTGTGGACTCGTCAAGTATAATTGGAAACATAACGCTATATAATCCTTGTTATTTAAGAGTCGTTTTTTGTTTTGCGGAATCATATAGGCCTGCGCTTTTGCTAACGTAGTTAGCTCACGTGTTAAAAAAGTATCGCATAAATCAAGAAACGTTTCCTTTTCCTGCTCGGCTACATCGTTATTTTTTTTTTTAATGCCTTGTATGTGATCATATTCTTGATTTATTTTCCGTTTTAAAATATTTGGAGCAGAAGGTCGAGGTATGTCGAGTGGTTGCTCCTCGACCTCTATATCTGGCTCTGACGCTATATCTACATGATGTTCTTCTATTTCTACCTCGAAATCGTTTACTGATATTCCAGGCTCTGCCTTCATATCGTAGAACGTTATTTGTACATTTTTTACAGTTTCAACATCGTCTGATGGTTCTTCTACAGCCTGTTCTTCTTGTTCTTTCTTTGTGCATATGTCTAGTTCGGTTTGTATGCCGACGTCATTTTGCTGTTGACTAGGTAAACGGAGGGCAGGCAAAGCGGTAATTTTGAGTTTCTTGCGATTGGATCCTGGTAGGATGTCGTGCGGGAGGAAGTGAGCTTCGCATACGAAGTAGCTACTGGCCGGTTTGTTCATCACATCTTCTCGGGCTATCAGCTTGAGCCATTTGGAGCGTCTGTAAAAGATAACGAGCGTCTGTTAATGACAGGTTATGACATGACGACGCGCTGGCCTAGTTGGTAGTGACCCTGCCTACGAAGCTAGCGGTCCTGGGTTCAAATCCCGGTAAGGGCAGATATTTGTGTGATGAGCGCGAATGTTTGTTTCTGAGTCAATGGAAGTTTTCTATGTATTTAAGTATATATTTATCTATATAAGTATGTTTATCGTTGTCTAGTTCCCATAGTACAAGCCTAGCTTAGTTTGGGACTAGGTCAATTGGTGTGACATTGTCCCCTCATATTTATTTATTTATTATTTAATGTTTACTATAGTTTTAATTAGTCGCGATTGAAGGACAAACTTTATATGTACCTATTTATTACAGTACGGGCTGAATTTTTTATACTCAAAAAAAGGATAGGTACAGCTTAAATCTGAGAGATAGATCTGGCGATTGTCTGTTGCTGACTTGTATGACTGTTAACTAATTTACTGTTAAATGATAAATCCAACGAATCCAAACCCGGCGGACCTACTATTAAACCATTAAGAATCTTATTAAAACCTGCTGTCAGCATCATTATCATACCAGCACATTGTACCATATTTTGTTATTGACATCAGAATTTATAATATAAGTGACATCAACGATTAGAAGATTGATATAACCGACCTTTATTAAAATAATTTGTCAGTTAGGAACATTAAATTAGTCACAATTAAATAACATTAAATAAATTGCATCACAAAACAATTAAATTTAAATAATAAGTAAAGTGTAGGTTATTTTAGGGTTCCGTATAAAATACTGAACCTCCAAATACCGGAACTTATTACTAAAGTTGGTGAAGTTTACGGCTCTGTTTCCTTTATAGAGACTACCTATCTTGTATTATAAGATGAGATTTCTAAAGTATTAAGACACCAAGCGGCATTGGTTTTCTAATATTTCATACAAATTCGAGGCAGTGCGGAATGCTCGAGTCCGACTCGCACTTGACCGGTTTTTAAGAGATAGGTACCTATTTACTCGTTTTGTTGTATCGAGGGTACGCGAGTAGACGAGACGCATTGTAAATTTGTAAGAGGTTGTCCCCTTATATTCAATGTCAAAGGAAAAAAACCGGTGGGGAAAGCGTAGGGGATCTTACTTGTAGTTCTTTTTTAATTTAAAATTTAAACGGGCCCTATTATTAACATTAATTAGATTTGAATAAGCAATGAATCGGCTTTAAAATAATTAAATTAAAATCAGCGCTCCTTGAAACCCTTTCAATTAGGAGACCGAAATGAGCTGATTTCATTACGACCAAATTTCGTAATCCTTAATTGAACTAAAGCTCAAATTGACTTGGTCCCATAGTTGCCGAACGAAACTAACCTGTTGCCTTTTAAATTGTAAAAAAATACCAGAAATAGCATAATCAATTTTAATTACAGTACGTTACGAAGTAGTTAGTTATTTATGTGTACATAAAGAATATTCTTAAGGTACGATCTAATTACAGGCACGAGTAGGTATCTTAATAGCTAATTAATTACTTACAGTTGCATACATAACTTTTTCTACGAGCTTAAAAAGGAAATTACAAATTTTGTTGTAATTCGTTTAGTTTTTTCTAGCGGTTTCTAAATTGACAGCGGCCACAGAGAAAAACTATGGCGTCAGACGTCATACTAGCTGATTTATATTATTTATCATTTCTCTCTTGTGCTCTTTTTTAAGCTTATTCATTAAAAAATTTGGAGATTTTACACATTTCTTTCTTTTTTAATACTTTAAACAAAGTATAAGGATTGAAATGTTAATTTTTCTCCCACATGCTCGGAAATGTCAACCTTACTGTCGTAAAATCAGCCCGCGAAGTTCTGAGTTCCAGGTCCAGGCAAAATTAAAAAAAAAAAGTTATTATTTACCAGCGGCAGCGGCCGCGAAAATGTATACAAATTTCATTACGTACCCGGTGTTTTACTTTTTAAAACCATGTTTGGACTAGGATAACTAACTCCAAACAGCCAAACACCCGTGCAATCAAAATTCTTCCTTGTATATTTTTCTTTTTAAATGTCATAGACTAAAAAGTGAAACATTTTCAAACAGCGTATACAGCGTATTTAAAAGTGTATCAAATAGTTTGACGTTTTTTTTATAGAAATTGTGTTCATAAACAAAATAAATTGCCGAAATAACATAAACGTGTAATAAAATGTTATAATTTAAACCATATTTTATTCAAATTGAATTTATTACGTTTAAATGTGTGATTTTATTTAATGCTTTGATTCAGTACTTTTAATCGTACTTGTTTCTGTTCTTTTTTTTTCAAGGAAATTTTGACCTGTGTTTAATATTTTAACAATTTGTGTTATATTTTCTCGCATTGTTGGAGAAAAACACTATACAAGCCTCGACCGGGAAGGGCGGTTGCCGGACTCGTATATAGCGCGGCCTCGACTGCGTCTCGGCCACGTTAACTCTACTCGTCCCGCAACGGCCTATTTTCCGATCTGTGCAGTAATGTACTATTATTCACTAAACGCTATTTCTGGTGCAGCCCTATTGACAAACTGGAAAACAGCCGAAGCAATTTTATTGATTTTTTCTTAATTATTATTTCTTTTAAAGCTCTTGTTATGGTAGGTAATAAATATTTTTCATATTTTTACACATTTAAATTGTTGTAAAATAGTTTTAAAATTGAGATGTAAGTTGATCACCAAACTCCATCACTGACATTGTTTATGCGCGTGACCATGGTAATAACAATGCTATAATAATTATAAAAGATCTATTATTACCATGGCAACGCCCATTATAAAACTGTTTTCTCGCTTCGGTTACGCTATAGGTGATATTGTTGTACCGTTAACGATATCAATATTAGCGGTTTATAATAGTACGCATGTAGAAAATATTGATAATGATAAATTGGTTTGTTATATGTTAAATACAAATTAGGATCTTGGGCGCAGAATGTCAAGGGTTATTATCTTTAGCGGGTAAGTTTGAGCACGAGCGAACATCGGGAAGCGAGCCAAAATTCATGATCTTGATTAATACTTTTATTAGCTACTATATAGAAAGGGGGAGCCCTTTGCCTAGGAGTAGTGGGACACAAATCGAGGCTAACAGCATTCTATATAATAAAGTACCACAGTAACAGGGTGTGAATAAAAAAATCCTTTAACCTGGCGTTTCCGCTTTCCGCAGTATTATTTAAATTACTTACTCTATTCAACGATCAATCTTGCCAATTACGTAAATTGCCTTAAAAAGTACCTACGCAATTTATTACCGAAGCCCTAGTAGTGCTACTTTTAAATGGTTTATTAGAAGGCAAGTCCTCCTTTGTGCCCACGCCCTGGCCTTGAACGTAAGAGTGTTTGTCACTGTCTTGTTTTTTTTTTTATACAAAAGTTAGGTACTTAAATTCAACGTAATTATATATAAATACCCTACTTAAGTACAGTCAGCATCAAAAGTAGCTAAGCAGAATAACATGCTCAAAATGATCTAGACACGAAGTATTCTCTTGACAATAGAGTCGAGTGCAGATCATTTTGACCTCTTCGTTTGCGTAGCTACTTCTGCTGCTGACTGTACGTCCATCAGCAGATTAAATGATGGTATATTACCGTGTGGTGCCGGGTTTTAGAATGTTGCCACTCCATGTCTTCCCGTGGATGTCGTAAGAGACGACTAAGGGACTAAAGGCTGTGTAGTGCTGTTAGGCGATGGGTTTGCAACCTGTCACTAATACACTGGATAACATCTTAGCCTGGTTGTGCAAAATGTGGTCACAGAATTATCAACAAGTTTTTGGAGTTGTTGGTGAGTCTGTGGCTCTGCCTACCCCACTTTGGGAATGAAGGCGTGAGTTTATGTATGTATGTATATTTTAACGCATTTGGACTAAGAGGGTCGCTATTTAGGGAGTTCATAATAAGTCCGCTAACATATTTTGTCCTTGACTGTATAAAAAAAACAATAAAACACGATGAGCCTTCTCTTTTATGAGGCCGTTCAGAAACTAAGAGGAATATAGTGTACTTTACAGCGGCCCTACTCCATCCATATGACGTACCAAGCTACGCCAACCCCTATAAACAACCCTATTCATTAAATGGCCGAACAAGTGTGAACCTAATAAAAGATCTCGACTAATTCAGGTACTGCTACGGAGTAATACCAGTAATGTGATAGCATAATAGCTCTGAGGCGATTCCCTTTTTTAATTACGTAGGTAGGTATAACTGCTGTTTTGTTTCTGGGAATAGCTTAAATTAATTCTCACCTGTTAGTTCCAGTAGGTAGCCTGAAAAATGTTAATTCTGTGGATATCGTAGTGTTGAGGCAGCCATAAACAGAGCAGTACAGCCGGCGCGTACCCGAGCCCGGCGCTGACATTGTGCGAACACGTGGTCGATAGGCACGCTTGTCGCTTATAATCTGTGGCAGTACTGAAAGTCGACCGATTGCTGCAGCGCGCCGGTCGGGTATGAGGCAATCCGAAGTGTTCCGAAGCGACCCGAACACACCCGAGACTTCCCGAGAAACGTATAGGCACCGCCCAAGCCACCACGCGGCCACGAAAAGCGCGTTAATTAGGTATGTATGTCTGAGGTACAAATCGAAATGTCAATTTGAGTGACTTGATTGGGGTGGTATGATTTGGGTACTTACCTACTGTTCAAAATGACATTAATAAAATTTATAAATAGCACTGCTTTCGTTTACTTGTATGAAATAAAAGTATGTACCTACCATATTATGTCTGCTGAAATTTAAAAAAAATGTTATAACTACTTCCCTTAGAATGAAAAAAAAAACATCTAAATATTTATTAATTCTCATGCCACATGAGTTTCATATAAACTTCCACCACCATTTTCACCCCATGATTTTGTAAAATGTATTATGGCGCTACAAAAAATGTAAGTATAACTAATGGGGCTAGAAAAAGGGTTAATTAAGATGTTATTGTAATGTCACCATCCCTGAGAATCAGTTTAACATGACTTAAAATTATTTTACTTAATAAATTTAATTTTAATAGTACGGCGTGCTCAATACCGCTCATTTAGTGGCCCGCCCGCTATGTTCGGCACGGTTAGCGCATCTTGTATTATCTCGTTTGTCGCGCAGTGCGTCTCTTTTGTTATAGACTGGGTAGAGAGGGATTACCGAGCGACAAACGACAAACACTCGCGGGAAAGTTATGCTAGTCGCCCAGTCACTTTCGATGGTCAAGGTTGTACTCGACTCGACATAAGCAGCTTGCGCGAATAAGCCCCTCCCCGCACACCGTACCGGCACTAAATAATAGGTGGAGAACTTTGTGTTAAATTTAGACTTTAGAGGGTAGGTATGTTTTTGTTCACGCCGGGAAAATGCTTTTACGCATACCACCTGGTCCCGGGGGAGCCAAGGTGGTTATGTGGGACTCGCACCAACCGCGAGCGGTAGGAACACCCACTATAATCCAGCGATTCTCCCGCCACACCGTCGTTGGCAAGGGCCGCATGTTCTGCTTGCGCATAATGCGCATTCGACTACAACCCTCACCGGCTTACCCCCTTACTAATAAACGTTGAGTAACGGTGGTATAGCTATACAATGTTTTATCCTTATCTGACAAATTCAAATGTCACAATGACAGATAAGGACAAAATATTGTATAGCTACACCACTGTTACTCAACGTTTATTAGTAAGGGGGTTAGAGTGGAGACCTTACCTAACCTAACCTAACCTATGAAATAAAATAAACACCCAAATATGAAATAACTATGATAATAAATATGTAGCGGTTAAGCCCGGAAACGTTTTTGCAAAATTAAAGTTTGTAAAATGAATGATTCCTACGTTTGTCAATACGAACGAATGATCAAATGAAGGAAGGGAAGTTACAATGAAGCCCTAGATTAAAAACTGTGAATCCCTTTCACTCAACGTTAGGGATTAAATCGAGAGAAAGGGATGGAGCTAACGTTACTTCGATCTTAGATTTATAAAGCAGCCCTATTGGAATGGAATTGTGACGTGAGGGCCGAGGGGCGATTGCAGTCATTATTACTATCTACTATCTTTCGGTATCCCGTTTTTATCTTTCTATACTATGAAATAATCTTTACATGAAACAATTTTTTTTTCTACTTACATGAAACGGAGTCGATCTGCGTAAAAAATATATTTTAAAATTTTACGAATTACTTTCTTACACTTAACCAAAAAATGGAATTTGCCAAAAGCAATTTTTAATGTTTTCTAAGACCCAGAAGTTAAAAAAATTCACTATAGGCTGCAGGAAGGTGATATTTTTAACCAACTTGCTTTTCAACTCTACGGACGAATTATTAATTGGCGCAGTTTTTTTGTCCTCCCAGAGCGTACAAACAATATTCGTTCATTAATTCTTAATTAGGTAGATTAAAACTCGCTCATAACGATTTACCGTTCTACAAGAACGTTTACGATAAAGTCATCGCAGAAATTTAAATCCTAAACGTTCTGATTTTCAAAACCGTGGAAGTACGACTAGAGGCCCGTTTCACGAAGCTACAAGTTATAAATTACAAGCGGAAGTCTCTTTCTAACTCCTTTTGCTAGAAAGGGAGTTCCGCTTGTACTTAATTTGTAACTTGTAGCTTTGTGAAACGGGCCGCTGGAGCCTGTTTATCAAACGCTTGTAACTTGTATTACAAGCGGGAATCTCTTTTCAACAATATGTATTAAAAAGAGACTTTCACTTATATTACAAGTTACAAGCCTAAAAAGGCCTCAGACTGCCCACAAACACTAGTTTAAAAACAAAATGGACTCCTTATTTCCTTGTTCGCTACCAAACTACATCTAGATACCTCCTATTCCAGATTTCTATAAGCTCGGAGGGTTCGCGGTGTTCCCCACCTGCTACGGCAGCGAGAACGAGGCGGTCCGCGCGAAGGCGAGCTTCGTGCTGGCCGAGCTGTGCCAGAACAACCCGTTCTGCCAGGCGCGGGCGCTGGAGAGCGGTCTGCTGAACGTGCTGCTCAACCTCGTTCACACCGAGCGCGGGGAGGCGCTTGTCAAGTGCTTATACGCTATTTCTTGTGAGTAGTTCAGAAAAAGAGCTAATAAAGTAGCTCTAGAAGCCCATGAAGGGTTAACTTTCAACGCCCCACGTAAAAAACGTGTCAAACTTAGTCTCAGCTCAGTAGAGACAGTAGTTCGTCTTCAAAAATAGGTATATCGCGCGTATGCATGTGCGCGGGCTTTGACCGCTGAATTGTGCTTGATGAATATCAGTGTGATCATTCGGCGGTCAGTCATTTTAACCGCTATTCATGATAAACTTTATAAATTTCTTGTTCTTTTAAATGGAATGGATACTACCCCCGGGTCCGCTGATTTTGACATCAAAATTTGCTGGTAGTTATCATTATTTTCGTCAATATATTGAAGACAACAATGACGGCGGTTGAAATGCCCGAATATTTAACAATCAGTCGTTTTTAAACTGTACATCTCACAACTATGAGCGTCGTTGGCGTTGTTGGCACGACAGCTCATGACGACTTTAGTGTCGTTGGTGTTCAAAAAGTTAACGGGTGTCTGATCCTCTTTTTTAAAAATATTTTCCCGACCCATTATTTCTAACAGTTAAACTAGCCCACATGGTATATCGAGGATGGGTTAGAATGACTTAAACAACTTGTTTTTTCTAGCTTGTCGCTTAGTGTAATCTTGTTGTGGACTAGGTGTGAACGGTACATGAGACAAATAACTCGCGGGCAAGTTGTGCTCGTCCCACACACGTCAACCACTCCATCACAGATTAGAGCTCCCCGGTTCTCCCCAAAAAACCCTGCAACACAGCTTTCTATTGCACCATCCTGACAATAACTGGTAACAGCAGGTGACATTACAGTGTACCTACATGGCGCGGCTTATATGAAACCCAGTGATGTATCAACGTGTTGACTTTGCAATGTATACGGAATTGTCACCCGTCACGTGTCATTGTGAAGATGATGAAATGACTGACAGGATTAGTCGGATTTATTAAAACTGATGCCGAGTTACTTATGGATAAAAGAGCGCCATGTCTTAAGTTTTTGCAGTTTTACTATGTTGCTCAGTACTTAATTTTAGTTTTCACGTTAACAAACCAGCATCCCATACGGGTGAGGACCAAAAAGTTGGATCCAATTAGCAGATACTCGTAGTTACATACATACATTTACGCTTGTAGTCCCAGAATGGGGTAGGCAGAGATACAGAATTAAAAACCTACAATAACTTGTTGATTAGTTAAGAGTAGTTAACCATACAAACAACGAAGGTGAAAAGTTCCGCTGTGTGACGAAAAGTTTCCTCATAAAGGAAATATGCATGGATTTTTTAAATCGCATTTCTCAACATAACAGGTCGGCTATTATAAACTCCATGTTAACCCTTTGAACGCCAAGAACCACTAAAGTGGTCGTGTACTGCCTACCACGCCATCGACCCATATAGTGGTCACAGATACAGTGCAAAATTGACCCGAGTATTTGTGACGTAAGGTTGACATTCGCTGTGGTTTTCAGCTGTCATTGGCGTGTGAGGACGACGTTTGTATCAAGTCAAAGGCGTTCTAAAGGTTAAATTCGGGTTTTATATCTTGGTTATTATTTTAGCGATTCAAAAAATGTTACATGAATCAGCTTTTATTGAAGCTGTCAAAAGTAGTCATGAATATTCCCTATTGTTTGTTCTAATTTTGAAGTGAGTTTACAAGGTAAGGTTTCCCTCAGGCGCATGCCGCGAGCACCCGCCGGCGTGCCGCGAGCTGCTGGCGCAGGGCGGCTGCGCGGCGCTGGCGGCGCTGTGCGCGTGCAGCGACGAGCGCGCCAGGACCAAGGCGGCGTTCCTCGTGCGGTACCTGAGCGAACATTATCCTGAAGCCAGAGGTGAGCCTATTTTGTTTCATACGTTTAACCTTTCCACATATCCTGTTCCCCTAACTTTAATCCTTCTAGTATATGACATTGGCTAATCCTTGCAAAGCCAGGAAAAAAAAACCTTTCCACAGTCAGCTCTGGCCGTCAACTAAAGTCGTGCTCTTGACGCGACCGTCGGCCGTGACACAAGTTTAACCTCCTGGGCCCGGGGGGTCTTCACGGTAACATTGTAATTGCAACCTTGTCGATTAACTATAGGGTGCCTTTTATGTTTAGTTTTATGTCCCCAAGTGAGGACCGGAGGTCCTAGGAGGCTAAGATTAAAAGAGACTTTGTTTCGTATGAATTAAGTTGTAACTTGCATAGCATAGCATACGTATTTGGCGTGTGAGTAACACATTCTGTATTTGACGTAAGGCGTTCAAAAGGTTAACAGGCGTACGAGCTTTAAGGAACCATCTCACACAAGTTTACCTAGTCCTAAACTAAGCTCTAGGCTTGTGCTATGGGTACTAGACCACGATAAACATACTAATATAAAGAAATATATGCTTAAATACATAGAAACATCATAGAGTCAGGAACAAATACTCGCGCTCATCAGTCATCACACAAATATTTGGTATTCGACCTAGATCGTTCCGTCGGAGGCTTGTTGGCGACCGTCTAGCAGAGGGCCCTGCCAAGATGCATTGCGCTAACTAACGTTTCTATACGTTTCATTTTTAAACCAATCGCGTCACTGATAGATCACGTGACTTTTCGTATCACGTCATCTACCAGTGACGCGATTGGTTTAAAAACGAATCGAATAGAAACGCTAGTTAGCGCAATGCATCTTGGCAGGGCCCTCAGGCCCCTAAAAGTGTAGCCAGCTGTGTTTTTCCCTACCATAACTTCTGTTTGCGACGTGTGTGCCCAAACTACCAGGCTACCACAGCTTTGAGAAAATTAAGACGAAACAATAAGCGGCTCCTTTTTTCTTTCTTATTTGTTACAATGATTAGCAATGATATTTACCTAAGAAAAATTATTGACATGAGACCAGTTTGTTTCACCCTTGTAGAATAACATGAAAAATTATATTATTCCAGAACAATTCATACAACTCAACATAATAAAGACGCTCGCGGAGCAGATCAAATTGGGCCGGGATCAGACCACGGAGCACCTCCTCAGCACCATTCTCACACTCCTGGCAGACTTGGACAACCAGGTGCTAGCCCAGTGCAGGGACCCGGCGTTGGGACTCAAGGGGACTCTGCAGAAGCACCTTAAACACCCGGACCTGAAGGAAGACAGGTTCAGGGAAGAGGTAGACTACTGCCAAGAGATTCTGTGCAAAGCGTTCTTAAATAGACCTGATGAAGTTCAAGTTGTCGAAGAAGCTGATAGATAATGTGGTTGGATATACTCAAAGTTATATTTCATGTAAAAGTGTAAAACTTGTGCAGTCGAGTTGTAAAACTGAATATTTATCTCATTTTATCTTGTACCGATGGGCCCTTTCGGGTACTCTCCGACCTACACTCAGCTAGCAGTTCGCAGCAAAGCGCAGGTTTTCCCACGATTTTTTCTTTCACCGTTACAGCAGAAACTTATTGGTACACGGTAACCGGCGGGGTGCGAACTCGGTCTTTACTCCACCCTATCCACAAAAAAATAGTATTTAAAATTAATTTGACTAACTAACATTATTTAACTCTAAAATCTAAGGCATAGCATAACGTCTCACCCATTCCTCAACCAAGCTCTTTAAAAAAAGAAACCGCGATCAAAATACCCTTAAAA